>CM038794.1:82529107-82707297 GCA_021764765.1 Vicia sativa | reverse complement strand
CTTGAAATAGTTAAATGATGTGCAATGAAAATGATGTCATGATGTCATGTTTAGCACACACGAACAATTCACACAATGAGCCTAGGTTTAAGGCTTGCATGCGAGGTAGAGTGATTACCCTACAAAAGTTTGAGTTGGTTCATCTGTCCTATAATAGTAACAGGGTTCTAGGAATCTCACATCATCGATCTTTCTAAGTGGCGTTTATTCAATCACTACCAGTGGTCGTCGAAAATATCCCAAAAGTCGATCTCAATGGCGTAGCATCGGTATCAACCAACCTTAGTACTGCACCAAAAGCCAGCCATCTCACTACCTTCTAATGGCCAAGATGGGTCAATTAAGGTTCTAAAAGTTTAGTTAGCGCTTAGTGACACCATGCGAAGCCAAATACTATCTTCAACTTGGGAATGAAGAGTATCGGGACAACCAAAGTGCCACGCTAACGTAGCCATCATGTTGACCGTTTAGTTATCGTCTAGCGGTCGCGATGATTTATTGCTACTTACCTAAAAAGGCCGGATCCGGTGTGGATCCCAACAATATAATACCCAAGCAACCCTAAAGATAAAGCATACAAGTCAAACAAAAAGCAATAAAGTTATCTAGAAATCCTTAAGGCAATTCTCTTTTTAGGTCAATCCCAGCAGTGTGAGTTCGATAACACGGTGAAGCTGACTTTGTAGGATTTTATATCGCAAATGTACGGATAGAAAGTCGCCACCGACATTTTTATCAATTAAGGAAGGTAAAAATACAGAAAAAGACCGTTTAGATTGAGTTCGGGAGAATGGTTATGAAAAGGGAAGGTATTAGCACCCTTTTCATTCGTAATTATCTACGGGCTCTTAGTTGCTCTAGATCACCTTTTAAAATTGCTTTACATGTGTTTGACAAAAAATGTTTTGAAAAAGGCATTTCGCTTTGACTTTGTAATGACTCATGTAGGAGTGTATACAAAGTGTTAGGAAATATTTCGTTTTGAAAGAGTTTGAACTTTGACAAAAGTGTGAGGTGTGAAAAGCATTTTGGTTTAGAGCAAGCAACTAAAGACTTATTACCCACTTTCGAATTTGGTCGATTTCGTTTTCGTTCCTTTAGAATAGCCTAGCCATACCATTAATTAGTAGGTAGCTCCATTCGTTGGATGTAAAGCGGGACATTCGAAGGACATCGGATGGTCATAGAAGGCAACTTGTAGGAAGTATCCTAGCACATTCGAAGGGACTATCATCATTTTGTAGGCGAAAATCGGGTTAAGATCATGTATTCGGGCGACATCGTGGGTCTTATGATCTTTGTATCGAAGGACTATGATGATTTGTTAGGAAGACAGCGGTGCTAGGATACCTCTAGTTCGAGGACATGACCATTTGAATTAAAGGCAGAAGGGTTACCCTAAGGGGTGCGTGTGTGAAAAGTGTGTTGATTTCAAGTATTTTATCTTGCAAATTAGTGGGCTATGTCGTTATTATCTTGCCATACGCCTGGTTACTAGATTTATGGGTGCGGAAATTAAAATGCGAATGTAAAGTGCGGAAAGGTAAATCGCTATTACATGGCTTTGGGGAGATACATAATTTAAAATGTGGAAAATAAAGTCCTAATTTAAACTATTACATCCATAGTGATTTACATTATTGAAAAATAAAATGATAAAGAAAGAATAAATACGAATCGGATCAACCTATAAAGAATGAGAAATCGGAAAATCACGATATGAATCGAACAAGAGAAAAATGTTAGAAAAATGCAATTTTAAAATAAGAAAAATATGCATCTTGGAAATAATATAAATATTTAAAATAAATTTTGGGATTTTTTGGATGCAATTTAGTAATTAAAATGAATTAAAAGTGATTAAAATGCAAAAATATGAATAAAATAAATATGCATGCAAAATTGTATTTTTAATTTTATAAATTAAATAAGTATTTTACGAAAATAATGCAAAAGAAAATTAATTTTTGATGATTTTAAATGAAATAAAATTATGAAAAGAAATTAAAATAACATGCAAATATTAAATAATAAGAAAAATATGAAAAAATAAGAAAAAGTTTGAAGTTTGTAAAGAAAAGAAAAGACGGTCACAGGAAGATTGAACTTATGACCTTTGAGAGTATCTTTGCAAACCAACGCCTTACCAGCAGGAGACGTGTCTTTGGTGTTTGAAAAGCGAAATCAATTGAATATAAGTGTACCGCGTCGGGGATGTTTGAAAATCAAAGTCGACGCGTGGACCCATGTTTATGAAGGCGAATCAGGAACTCAGTTGTGCCATGACCATCTTTGGAGTTAGATCGAGTCAGCGGCGCGAACCCTAGCTCATTGATCTTCTCCCGATCAAACAAAATTTAAAACACAAAATACAGCGATTAAATGGAAAAGGAAGACCTACCCCTAAATCGAACCCTCTGAATCCATTGGTGGCCTTAGTTTCCCAGGGTGCATACGGGCCGGTTCGATCGAAGCGACTACAAAACCTAACATGGCATACCATGATTTTTACGTTACAAGCTTTGAAACGATTGCGGATCGGTCTTATAGAACCTCATGAACACAACAAAAGCATTAAACAGTGGAAACACGCGAGAATAGTAAAATGCAATTTCAAGAAAAATTCAAATATGTATGAATGTGTATGCATTTGGCTTGCTTTGATCAATAATAATGATGCATTCTTACTCACTTACCCCACGAGCAGCGTTTGGATGGTTGGAAGAGGTTTGAAATGGTGGAGATAAAATTAATTTTTCAAGTTTTGAGAAAAAAATTTGCAATAATAAGGGTTTGGCTTGAGCTAAGGTTTCGTCTTTGTGGTAAGCTATGATGCTTGGTATTTATAGAAAATTTGGATGGCAAAGGGAGTGAAAAAAGATTTGATTTGGACATTCAATTTTCAAATAAAATCAATTTTCTTGAAGAAAATTTGATTTCCTCTTGATACATGATCATGCGAATTTAGCAAGAGTCTTGGGCTATCTTGGACTTCAAGGAAGATATAAATCAGCCCTTTTGGAAAAATATATCATTTTCATATTTTATATAATTTAATTTTTAATTAAATGTTCTAAAATCAAAATAAATTAATAAAATAGAAAATTGCCATGGCCAAGCATTTATGAGTCAAGAATAATGTCATAAACAAGTTTGGATCAAAAGATTATAGGCCCATTTGGAAAATTTTGCATTTGACAAAATGTCCTTTTATTACAATTGTCAAAAATTGCCCAAATTCTAAATAGTGTATCTTGCTCAATTTTCCCACATTTTTTATTGTTCTTGGACTTTTGAAACTCTGAAGTCTCCCTAACCAACCTTTTTGGTCTCATCTCAATTGGAGTTTCCATACTCAATATATCTTCAAAACAAAAGTTGACTTTTGTTGACTTTGTTTAGCTATACCTCTCAAATGAAGCATTTTTGGACATTCTTGTGAGACATGAAATTGTGAAATTGAATTTCCTTCAAAACAAGAAATTGGTGGAAAAATTTACGAGAAAGTATGAGAAAGTTATGATCAATCAAAGTTCGATTGACTTTTCATCTAGAAACCCTAATTTAGAAAGTTTGACTTTTGAGCAAATCTTGAGTTTTCTTGATGAATCATGATCAATATGATCAAATGATGAATGTAACTTCATAATGAGGATGTTGACCAAAAATTATGAAGTTTGTTGTATGTTGACCATAGTTGACTTTTGTCAATACTGGTGATTTTCAACCATCCAGAAAATTATGCGAGAAACTTGATCATGAAGCTTGAAACTTGGCATGGAGAATCTTTGAAGCATATGAGAGGCATGAAGACCATTGGAATGTTGGAAGCCCATCTTGGCACGAGAGATACAAACCCTAGTTTGGGTTGATTGTGTAGGAGAGAGTTTGTCGGTCGACTCTTGAGGAATCCTTGAGTATAGATGTATGAAATCTCTTGAGTAGATGGAGGGCAAATTTTGGGGTATGACACACGCTAACATAGCCATCATGTTGACCGTTTCGGTATCGCCTAGCAGTCATGACGATCTAATGCTACTTACCTAAAAGGAAACACGGATCAGGGTGTAGGATCCCCAAAAGTATAATACCAATGACCCTTAAAAGATAAAGCAAGCAGTTCAATGACATTAAAGGTGATTTAAAATCTAAAAACTTCTCTTTAGGGTGTCTCCCCGTGATCGCCAATTACATGTCTGGTGACCGCCTTTGTAGGTTTTGTATCGCAAATGTTGCGGATAGCAAAATCGCCACCAACTTTCTTTTATCAATTAGGAAAGTAAAAGTAGAGAAAAATACCTTCGTTAGATTGAAGTAAGGAAAGGTTATGAAAAGGGAAGGTATTAGCTTTTACCATCCGTAATTATCTACGAACTCTTAGTTACTCTTAGATCACTTTAAAAGTGCTACATGTGTTTGAAAAGATGTTTTAAAAAAGCATTTCGCTGACTTTGTAATGATTCATTATGAATGTATACAAAAGTGTTGAGAAATATTTAGTTTTGAAAAGATTTTGAACTTTGACAAAAAGTGTGTGTTGTAAAACACATTTGATAAAGCAAGCAACTAAAAGTCTTATACCTACTCGAAATTAGTGGTTTTTACGTATTATTTTACGTTCCTAAAATGGCTCTATCCATACCATTAGTTAATAGGTAACTCCATTTTGTTGGATGTAAAGGGACATTCGAAGGACATCGGATGGTCATAAAAGGCTTGCCAAAAAATATCCTAGCACGTTCGAAGGAATCATCATTTTTATAGGCAACAATCGGGGTCAAGATCATGTATTCGTGGCGACATAATCATGATCTTTATATCGAAAAACTATGATGATTTGTTTTGAAAGGCAACGGTGCTAGAATACCTCGTTCGAGGGACTTGACCATTTGGCAAAAAAAGCGAGATACCTTAAGGGTGAGTGTGTGAAAAGAGTGTGTCAAATTCGGATATATTATCTTGAAAATTAGAGTGAGCTATGTCAATTTTATCTTTCCATACCGCGCCTAATTACTATGGGTTTATAAGTGCGCGGAAAATAAATTAACGGAAAGTAAAGTCGGAAAAAGTAAGTCGCTATTACATGGCTTTAGGCAGATACATAATAAAATCTGGAAAATAAAGTCCTAATTAAACTATTACATCCATAGGAAGTTACATAATTTGAAAAGAAAAAGAAAAAGCGTCGTCCAGGATCGTTACAACACGAAACGAGATACATAATCGTAAAAGCAGGAAGAAAATTGCATAAGAGGAAAATGTTAGTAGAAACATGATTTTGAATGAGGAAAAAGATTTTACATAAATAATGACATTAATATGATAAGATAAATTTTTGGTAATTTTACGATCAATTTGATAATTTAAATGCAATTAAAAAGCAATTTTGTTCTTGCGGGAAAAACTATATATATGATCTTAAGGGATTAGGGCTCATACGAGCGCGCATGGCCTCAGAAGCTACCGGTCCTAGCTTACCCATTGTTGGGAGCCCTTATAGATGGAGTAGATATCTCCCTCTTTAGTGTGTAGTTTAGAGGGAATGAGAGAATGATCCGCTTCCACATGGCTAAGGCCTCTTTTTATAATATTGCCATCACTAATGATCATAATGATGCAACGAAATCAATTTAATACATGACCCACTTAATGATTAATAACGTCGTAACCGACCATAAAATAGCATAACGAGACCAATCCAACCCTCCTAGCTCGGATAGAGTCCGGGTCATATCCAGGGTTGACGGTCTCTTATCGAATTAAGGAACTATATCGGATAAGCGTCTCATTAGCCGCAGTCAAGAGATCCATCCGGGATGTCTACAAACCCTCCTCAGGTCTTATATCTCGGTGGGAAATTTATGCATGATCATAAGCCCCGAGGCATATGGTTTCTAGACCTTGAAGCCTTATGCTCGATTTTAATAAAACATAAACTTTGACCAGGCCGGTCCTCGATACCACGAGTGTTTTACCATTCTTCGTTTTTGAGGGTTTTAAATGTTCATACGTGTTGGAATCGACACTCGGTAACGCTAGTTTTAGCCGGGCGGATCGGGACACATGGCGGGATAAAAATTCCTTCGACCTCGTCTCGGCGAAGCGATTAAGACATATAGGCAGACTAGCCCCAAGTATCTTGAGGTCAAGGTTTGATGGAATCCAATTAAGGTCCTTCGCCTTACATGCAGTGCGGACGAGGAGCTTTTAAGGTTGCTCGAGCGATTTTATGTTATGCTACTATCCCCGACCATAGGCGTAGCAAACATTTGTTCCACAAGCCTTGATATATTCCTATCACCGTATCGTGAGCGATACTCCATTTAACCCAAGCATAACACTTTCGTTTTAGTCAGGCACACTCGAATTTTGTCGGGCTATTGGTAAAGTAAGACTTAGCTTAACTAGAACCCGACCCAGTCGCATGATGCATCAAGCGAGGCTATATTGGCTTTTCGACATACTTATTTATTCATGACACCACTTGGAGTTTTCACAGCTTTTACGTGTTAGATATGGAGCCTTGAGGTTGAGGAACCTCCATAAGGATGATCGAGCGGAGTTGAGCCAACCGAGTTTGTGGGAAGGTTGTTCCGCGTAGGAGCGAGGCTTTGAGTTGAGCCTCATAGGGATGTCCGAGGCAGTTGAGCCAATAAGGGTTGACGAGGAGGGTTGAGCCTCTAAAGGTTGACCGAGGGGTTGAGCCTGCGCCGAGGTTGACCAAGGGTATTCCGCATAGGAGCGAGCCTTTAGTGGTGAGCGATCATGGGCCGAGCTTAGCGATGCGTCGCCAATGGGTTCAAAGCCTCAGCGAGGTTGACCAAGAGTATTCCGCATAAGAGCGAGCCTTTCGTGGTGAAGGCGATCATGGAGCCGAGCTTAGCGATGCGTCGCCAATGGGTTCGAGCCTCAGCGAGGTTGACCAAGGGTATTCGCGCCAAGGAGCGAACCTTTCGTGGCGAAGCGATCATGGTCGAGCTTAGCGATGCGTCGCCAATGGGTTCGAGCCTCGGCGAGGTTGACGAGGTATTCCGCGTAGGAGCGAGCCTTTTACCGTGGTGAAAGGCGATCATAGACCGAGCTTAGCGATGCGTGGCCAATGGGTTGAGCCTCAGCGAGGTTGACCAAGGAGTATTACGCATGGAGCAGGAGCCTGGTGGTGAAAGACCGATCATAGACCGAGACTTAGCGATGCGTCGCCTAGCCTGATTCCCACCTATATCCGGTCTTGAGGTGCGAGTACTTTTATCCATTACATCCTATTTTGGCTTTTACAAACTAGGATCAAGATGCCTCTTCACCCCACGGAGAGTAAGGCGACACCTTTACATCTAAGCGACATCTTATACAACGGTGTTTTAAACAATATTTTAATCATATAATATTCAATCTTCGGCTTACGCTATCTTCTCTTCTTCCATTCTTGATCGGGATGGTTATATAAACCCCAAAGCGTGAGGTTTTGTAGGAACAAAGTGAAGCGCTTTGACACGATCCTCATCAAAGGACTACATTTCCAGATTAATTGCCTTAGCGGGGAACACTTATTTTTACACATTCAGTTTCCTCCTAAATTTCAACACTAAAGTGGGGTGCCTCCAACCCACGTAGAAAAAGGAAGCGACACTTATTTTGCAAAGTAAATTTAAATGATTTATTTACAACCTACAAGAGACATTAGCTCATTTATAAAAGCATATTAAGTGTAAATTTACATGCTACCCAACCTTTGTCAACCTTATCTTCCACAATTTCCAACTGTGCTTTCTATTGTCCATATTTGTAATCACTTTCACATTAGGTCAAAGTCGTTTGTATGGTCGGTCGAGTAAGCAAAACTTTTAAGCGAGTGGTCGAATTTATAAACCAGTGTTGACTGAGTGCGAATAACCGCATCAAAACATAATCAATGTAATATTTGATTAGGATAAAGCTGTGATTAACATATATTGAAAACATTTCAACATACATGCATTGGTACATGCTATAAAAACTATAATCAAGGTATGCAATCTTGGCACACTAATCATCGATAATCCACATGACAATAGTAGAAGAATATTTTAACCCAGTTATCAATTTCCATACGATAACAAGACATGAATTAGATATTTACACATAAGTATATACATTTTCTTTATTTAATACCCCGATCACCTTTTTATTTATGCATCTGTTTGTGTATAGAATATTTTTAACAACTTTGTTATTCTATTTATTCTCATCAAAGGGTAGAAACACGCTAAATTTGCAACACATGTGATGTGTATCACGTAAAACATTAGTAATATAATAAGATGAACATATAGTAACACGGCATGTGGTATCATGTATACATCATGTAGTAATTTCTGAGTTAGGTAGCCAAAAGCGCTATTTCTAAGCAGATATATTCAATAATAGTTATCATACAAGATATGGTTGACTCAGCGTTTTAACATCCGGTGGCAAAATTAGAGAAATGTGTAAAACACGCAGTTTGGCCATAAATAAATATATGTCACTTATCTTTTATGAGTAGTCGTTGCATTCAATAATATCATTTTACGCAACATTTTTTCATCTTGTGATTTTCAAGTAATAACCACTAAAACCACCAAAAGGCGACAAATTAAAGCGAAACTCCGATTACATGTTTTAGGTATATGTTGAATGTGGTATATGAATTTGAAACTTGTTGCTTATAATAGCGAAACAAACATAGTTTAGAAAGTACAAAAGGCTACTTATCTTTGTGCGTTGTACTACGATAGTTTTAATCTCGGAGACTAAGTTGCAAGCAAGTCTTCTTGTTCATAAGCGTCACGGAAATGTGTCACGGATTAAGCGCCGAGTTTGTTTAAAACAGAAAGGACAGACGGTTGCTTGACATGCTTATCTTTCCCAATCTTCGGGGGCGAAGCAGACGGATCAATCACGCCAAAATTGCAAAGACCATATTTGATTTGTTCCGTTGTCGGTGTTAGGCTTTACTATGAGATAGATGCGGCTGGAAATTGTCAGTACCCATTCGACCCGGTGAGCTTCATATCGGTATTGATAAGATTCAACACGCATTTTGTCAATCCGTGGACAAGCTCCGTCAAATCCGACTTCATATCTCTCGGTTTACTCATTTCCTATTCATTTGCACATGCCCGTGCGTATGTTTTAGTAATAACATTATGGACACCTATACTGAGCTTAAACCAAAACATATTGAGATTATCATATATCACGTAGATCACAACAGGTTTTACGAATGAATATCAACATAAAGTCACGAGTCCATAATTCAATTCTTATATACTTCCTTTTTCATCAATATAGATGTAAACAAGCATGAATTCAATTGTTTGATGAGTTTAACAAAAACATGTCAATTTACACACACGAAAGAGGTTGAAATAGACTTATCTCTTAATGGCGACATTGGCACGGCCAGAATATCATTTATTGAGGTTACGGCTTGATAGCCATTTGTTCGACTCTGAAGTGGGTGCCGACACCGTGATGTCTCGATGAGCCACGAATCATTCTGAAGCCATGTTTACGGCTCAATCCTTGCATCACGCCTTATTTTGATGCCTATAATTGTCGAACACGCCCAACTAAGAGCATCTCGATTGCAAATATTCCTCTCGACCTCGGGTTCGTCACAAATGATTCCAATAATCGTCATCGGGCGTTGGCCGACATAATTTCCATGACCTATCGATTCGCTAGAAAGCCTTCGTTTGTATAACTTGAGCTCATGATAATCCTATCATCCTTACCACTTCCTCCTCGAGAGTGTCGGTTTATAAGCATTATAAAATCCTTTGTTTATATGCCTTGAATGTACCTCCTTTCAATAATGATGATGTCGTTGTATGAATACCTCTTAAACACCGCTATCTGACAATGATAAATGATAATTACTTCCCGAATGATTAGTTCGGCTGCTGCATATAATTAATTCAATAATGATAAATGATAATTAATTTCGGATGACTCCTCGAATCATGCAGTTAGCGTTATGTACCAACTCTTCCATTAAACACAACCTATCATCATTATTGAGTTTAACCACAAGAATATGCAAGAAATACTTATCTTTTGATATCGATGTTGTTGTCATTGACTTCGGGATCATGATCGGTGGTGATTATAAAGTTGGTGTAAACTTCATGACTAATCCTGCCGTGGACCTATTCAAACTCCTGCTTTCACGGCTATTAACGGCGGATCTTGTATTTGGATGCATGACTTCCGCACGAATTGGCAAGAAAGAGACCATGCAGTCTTTGGTTAGCGGAAGTATCAACGAATCTAAAATTGATGAACACATTGATCAAATCGACCCATCTGTTATGCTTGGGTACGGCTTTTATCGGGATCGAACAATATCTCCATCAAAATCGTCCCTATCGAGGGTGGGGCCGTCTTAAGCAGGCTCAAGAGATTGATGTCGGGATCGATCTCTAGTTGCTATCGGATGCTTCTTGAGATCGTTATTTGAAACCATCATATACGAGGTTGAATGAGATCAACATACCTTCGTGTCGATTTGAAGCGAGATCAGGCCATCTTATTCGGTGATGTTCAAAATCTCTTTTTGACGAATCTCTTGCCTCTGGGCGGATCGACCCAACTGCGTTGTCTTTGTCTTTTGTCAACCTATGGGCGAGATCGACCCACTTGCGATTTTGGATTATGATTACCATCATGGTAGAAGGATATAAGAATCATACCATTCTTTAGTAGCCGCCAACATAAATGTCTAATTGCATGTTGGACACTTGGGATATCACGTGGAAGGTGGCGATGGGCATGAACACCCAGAAATTCCATTTACGCTCCTTAGCTTGCTCGAAGCTTGACCTTTTTGACCACCTTTTGTCGTCACAGGAGATGAACTCACCAACATGACCATCATGATGCTTCGACTAAGAAACACACATGTATAACAATATTAGTATATGAACTATAGGTCGGAGACATCCACAATAACTTGTTTTCGAAGGATTTGTTAACACGGATGCCCCGTTGCATGTTAAACATTTGTCATCAGGATGTGTCGTAACAAATGTTCTATGGAACTAGGATGGATCTTGAGGCAGGAGAATTTCTAAAGGGGCCCTTAACGGTGGGCGTGATGTTCTTGCGGGAAAAACTATATATATGATCTTAAAGGGATTAGGAGGCTAATCTGAAGGACGCATGGCCTCCAATTCTGGGTCTAGCTTACTTTTGTTGGGAGCCCTTATAGATGGAGTAGATATCTCCTCTTTAGTGTGTAGTTTAGAGAGGAATGAGAGAATGATCCCTTCCATGGCCTAAGGCCTCTTTTATAAATATTGCCATCACTAATGATCATAATGATGCAACCGTCAATTTAATACATGAAGCAGATTTACTTAATGATTAGTAGCGATCAATGTAACCATAAATAGCGTCTTGAGACCAATCCAACCCTCCTAGCCGGATGAGGTCCAAATTAATATCCGAGGTTGACGGTCTTATCCGGTCAAGAACTATGTCGGATAAGCGTCTCATATACATCAAGAATCCATCCGGATGTCTACAAACCCTCCTCGGTCTTATATCTAAATTTGAGAAATTTATGCATGATCAAATTTAATGGTTAATTAACAATTAAATAAAATATGCATGCAAAAATAATAATTTTAATGCTAAAAATTAAATAAGTATTTTTCTGATGATTATGCAAAAAATAAATATTTTTGGAGTTTTTTAGATGCATGATAAAATTATTTAAAGATAAATTAAATTGAATGAAAATATTAAAGAAAATATAAAAATATGAAAAATAGTGTTAGTTTCAAAAGAGTAAAATATTTGGTCTGACGAGTTCGAACATGACCATTGAGAGCATCTTACAACACTTGCCTTTACCACGAACGAGTGCTTTTGTGTTTGGAAACTGGAACCAATTGTTTTTAAAGGTAAACATGTCATGTTTATAACTCAAAGCACAGTCAACGCGTGGACCCAGTTGGATGAAATGGGCGAATCGAGCAGCGCTTCTGGCCACATGACTCGCGGTCGTTGAGTCAATCGGCAGCAGGCCCTAGCTCAAATTCGTCTTCTCCGATCAAGCAAACCTTGAACTGCGAAATAGAAAAAATAAATGGCAAAGGAATACCCTACTCCTAAACGACCATTCGGTTCAATGGTGGTGTTGGTTTTATTGAATCGACACATGCAATGGGTTCGATCGAAGCGACTCGTGAAGCCCTAGCCGTATAGTCGGTTTTCTCGTTCAAGCTTGCATGTAATGGTTCAAACACGATCTAATACATGCCACGAGTTCAAATAAACACACAAAAACAATTAACAATGCATAAATTTATGAAATCGAAATTTGAAGGAATACCAAATCGAGCAAGCTAGGGAGCCGCGATTACGGATGGTTTGGCTTTGAGTAAGGGTTGGTTTTGAACCACAGAAACCTTAGGAACACGTTTGGATGGCTAGAACTCCTTGAAACTTGCTGGAAATTGGAATTCAATTTTCACAACTTTGTAAAATTTTGAGCAAAATAAGGGTTGTTGTATTGGCTAGGGTTTAGTCCTTTGTGTTTGTCTGATAAGTTTGAGTATTTATAGAGCAAGGAATGAGAGCAAAAAGAATGAAAAAAAGATCTTCTCTTTAATGCAAAAATTTCTCTTTCAAATAAACTCAAATTTTTTGAAAATTTGATTTTCCTTCCATGTGAGAGAAGCTAGCACAATTTGGCAAGTTATATGGGCTATCTTGGACCTCGAGTTTGACAAAAATCAATTCATTTGAAAATATATCTTGTCTTCATATTTTATATAATTTAAATTTGAATTTAATGCTTTTAAATTCAAAAATAAATCAAAAAAATAGAAGGTGGTCATGACAAAGCATCAATAGGTCACAAATAATATTATGAACAAGTTTGGATCATAAAATTATAGGCCCATTTGGAAAAAATTGGATTTTGACAAGTATCTCTCTTTGTGCAATTGTTCAAAAATGCCCAACTTGTGCAAGGTGTATTTTGCTCAATTTTCCACATTTTTGAATGTTCTTGGACTTTTTAGAAATCTCTAAGTGTCCTCTAAACAACCTCTTTGGTTTCATCTCAATTGGAGTTTCCATGCTCAATAAAACTTCAAAACAAAAGTTGACTTTTGTTGACTTTGAAAAGGACACATAATGTTTTGATCCATATTTTCCAAATGAAGCATTTTTGAACATTCTTGTGAGTCATGAAGTTGTAGAAATTGAATTTCCTTCAAAATGAGAGGTAGTGGAAAAATTTACGATAAAGTATGAAGAAGTTATGATCGATCAAGTTGATTGACTTTTCACTAGAAAGCCACTAATTTGGAAAGTTTGACTTTTGAGAAAATCTTGAGTTTTCTTGATGAATCATGATCAACCCTTGATCAAATGATGAATGTCACTTCAAAATGAGGATGTTGACCAAAAATCATAAGTTTTGACTACATGTTGACCACATTTGACTTTTGTCAATCTGTTGATTTTCGACCATCTAGCAATTATACGAGGAAATTTGACCTATGAGGCTTGAATCTTGTCATGGAGGCTCTTTGAAGCATATGAGGAGGCATGATGATCATTGGAGGTGTTGAGAACCTATCTTGATCTGAGAATTGCCAAACCCTAATTTGGGTTGATTGTGTAGGAGAGGGTTTGTCTGATCAACCCTTGAGGAATCCTTGAGCATGGATATATAGAATGTCTTGAATAATAGGAGGGAAAATTTTGGGGTATGACAATATCACCCGATAAAAATAATACCAACTCTTTGCTTGCCGCTATCATATGCGATTTACCTACCAACTAATGGTATGGATAACACTATTCTAAAGGGCATTAAAACAACACGAAATCGACCATTCTGAGTAGGTAATAAGACATTTAGTTGCTTGCTCTATCAAAACACTTTTTGCACCTCACACTTTTGTCAAAGTTCAAACACTTTTCAAAAACAAAACATTTCCGAACACTTTGTATACATTCCTACATGAATCATTACAAAGTCAAAGTGAAATGCCTTTTCAAAACATTTTGTCAAACACACAAGCAATTTTTAAAGATGAGCTAGAAGCAACTAAGAGCCGTAGATAACTACGGATGGAAAGAGTGCTAATACCTTCCCTTTTCATAACTTTCTCCCTTACTCAAAAATCTAACGACGTCTTTTACATTCTTTTCACCTTCCCTTAATTGGATAAAAGAAAAGTCGGTGGCGACTCTTGTTACTCCAAAAACATTTGCGATAAAATACAAAACAAATCTCAAAGTCAGTTCTCCCACGTATTACACCCAGAAACTATGATGCCAATACTAGCTGAGTTCCATTCTAGAACGTTGGGGCATAATATTGAGAGCTATACGCATTCAAATGCAAAGTGCAAAATTTAATTGATTCAAAGACTATTGAATTAGAAGCTCGACATGAATTCTTTGGACCAAATGTCACCGAACCCGATGCGCGTCATGGGGTTGTTCAGCCGTGATGGGAGATGGGAGGTCCTTAATTTGATAATGGATGTTGACTTGGTAGCTTACCGTTACCTTTTGTCAAAAGACTACTTGATCAAGAGGTGTTTTTCACAGTTGTAAAATTTGTGAGAGGTGAGAACATTGCTTAAATGGTTGTGCAAATCTGAAGGATGGCATTCAATATTTGATTAGTAGCGGCCAGTTGTAATTTTATCGGATCAGAAAGGATAAGAAGGTTGAAACATGTGGTGTATCTGTAATTACTATCCCTTATTGTCTCATTGTTATATTTGCACCAACAAAACTCGTTCCGTTGGCAATTACTACACCCGATCCCTTGCCATATTAAAGTGACAAAGTTTGCCATGGCATTATGGATCGGATGTCTATCATGGTGTGAAATAGGAAGATGCCTCCTCCTCTTCTAAGAAGAACGACGTGTTGGATGTTGCTAATCTTGATAACATTGTGGGAAATGGCGGTATGACGAGTGGCGAATTTTCTCTAATCCGTGTCTGATCAATGCGGAAGTTGTTGCTAAAGCTAAGGGCAAAGCCCATGAAGCAACCAGAATTACAAAGCGCCATTCTGATCTTGAGAAGTATGTAGAGGAGATTATGAAATTTATCCGTAAGAGTGACTTTCGGGTGATTCATCAGCTTTCCCAGACGTCCGCTAAAATTTCTATCCTCTCTTTGCTACGAGATTCAGAAGCACACAATAATGCTTTAATGAAGCTATTTAGCACCGCCTCCGTACCCTGAGATATCTGTGGGGAAGTTTGAAAATGTGTGTGCAAGTATATCAGCTAACAATGGATTGGGGTTTACTGATTGTGATATTCCTCCGGAGGTTCAGAACCATAATAGAGCACTGTATATCTCCATGGAGTGTCGGGGCACTACTTTGTCCCGCGTGTTGGTGGATATTGGTTCCTCTCTCAATGTAATTCCCAAATCAGCATTGATGAAGATTGACTACGGTGGTCTTGAACTCTGGCCTAGTGATCTAATTGTTAAAGCATTTGATGGTTCCAGGCGATCTGTCTTCGGAGAATTGGACCTCCCCATCAAAGTTGGCCCTCAACTTTTCGTTAAAACATTCTTTATCATGGACATTAAACACGCCTCTTGTTTCCTCTTAGGCCGTCCATGGATTCTAAAGCCGGAGGCGGTCACATCAACTCTTGACAGTGAAATACCGGTTGAAGGAAAACTATCACGATCTGCTGAAGAAGAATACATTGTGAGCCATCTTACTTCCTTCAATATGTTGAGGTTGATGGTGAGATTCATGAAACTCTATTTCAAGTCTTTGAAATAGTGCATATATTGAAGACTCCTCAGCGGGAGGAGGTTAAGAAAGACAAGCGAAATCTTCCATGGCATCTTTGAGAGATGCAAAAGGCATAGTTAATTTGGATGCCACGAAGGTTGGGGCACATGGTGGAGAGTAGAACAAAATTCAACAAGTTGGGTTGGGCTTTGACCTTGTTTTGCACCGTGAGATTACAGAAAGCACCCAATTTGGCTACTCACAGCAGAGTTTTCTTGCCTTGACATCATTCCCGAAGACGGAAAATCATGGATGAATCGGACAATGAATTTGATATTGATAAATGGATCCACCCGGTTTCCACAGCGTGGAGTTGAACACTGGACCTCGGAAAGACTACATCCTAGTCATGATGGTCAAAAGTAATTTTCTTTTGTTTTTATCATGCAAATAATTAATGTGCTACTGCCCAAGGCACGATAAATCATGTGTAGGGCCACCATGTTTGCATTCCTGACTTTTACCATGAAATAAAAAGAGCGTATTTTCATTCAAATGTTTTGTTCCCTTTCTTTCCATTTTACATCACAATTTTAAAGCATAAAATAGCAATGCTTTATTTTCTTTTATCATAAAAAAAACAAAATAAGCATTAAAATCAATCATGCAAATATAATCCCACACTCTAATGGATCCCTTTGATAACGACTATATTATCACTCTTTATGACTTTTATAATCCGATCAACCAAGGCGAAGAAGAAGGTGAGAAGATTGTGAACTCCACGAAGAGTTAGCAAGAATGTTAAAGCAAGAGGAAAAGGTTATCCAACCGCATCAAGAAGAGATTGAGAAAGTGAATATGGCCAATTACGATGTGATTAGAGAGGTTAAAGTGGGACCACTTTAGAAGCGCATGAAGAAAATATTGATTGAACTACTCAAAGAGTATTTAGACATCTTCGCTGGTCTTATTAAGACATACCTCGGTTGGATACCGATATCGTTGTGCTAGCTACCTTTGAAAGAAGGCATCCTCCGATTAAGCGAAACTTGAAGAACTCATCACGAGATGTCTAAGAAGATCGAAGAGAAGTCTAAAGCTTGATCTGAGCTTTTGAAAGTCATATCTTATCCTTCATGGGTTGCCAACATTGTTCTTGTGTCCAAGAAAAGCAGGAATATTAGAATGTGTGTGGATTATAGGGATACGAAACGAGCCGTCCAAAGATGACTTTCAACTTCCGTATTGTGATTGGTGGATAATATGGCTCATTCAAAAGTGTTTTTGTTTATGGATGGCTTTTCAGTACAATCAGTTAAGATGGCACGGAAGACATGGCTAAAAGCGACTTTTATTACCCATAGAACTTTTGCTACAAGGTGATGCCTTTCGGTTGAAGAACAAGGCAACATCTTAGCGTGCAATGGTACACCCTCGAAAGTTGTTTGATAAGTGAGGAAATTGATTGAAAATCGAAACAAATATACGTTTAGCGTCTGATCAGCAATTGTTAGGCTTTGTTATATGAAATGGGCATCGAGGTTGATCCTGCTAAAGTAAAAGAAATTCAAAAATACGAACCAAGAGCGGAAAAATAGGTGCATGGCTTTCTAGGGAGGATTAAACTACATCTCTAGATTCATCTCTCACATAACGCCACATGTGAACCTATTTTCAAATTCTTGAAAAGGAACAATGGTCGGGTGGAATAGCGATTGTCAATCGCATTCGACAAGTTAAAGGTATCTGCGAGAACCTCGATTCTCATACCTCCGTGGAGGTAGGTGGATTGATCATGTATTTAACGGTGCTCGAGGCTCGATAGAGTGCGTCTTTGAGCCAACATGGCCAGTGCGGTGAAAAAAAGCATGCAATATACTACTAAGCAAAAAGTTTGACGCGGTGAAACAAAATACTCCTTGCGAGAAAACTTGATGTAATTGATTCTAAGCACTTGGTTCCTAAGCACTTGTGATTTTCCAGTTAACGATGATTGGGAGACTCGTCACCGAACTTGGTTCCTACAGTGAGCACGTGATGTAATTGATTCCTTACTTGAGAATCACTTTTGATCACATCGCGAGAAAACAATCAATGCTTTGTCCATCTTAGCATCCATGTTTAAAGTCAAATGGGCTAATGAAGCGCCCGATAACCATTCGGAGATTGGATGAGCCCACCTTTTGTTTTGAGATTGAAGCAAAAAGATGGAAATCCTTGGTTTTACGATGTCAGCGATATCTTGAAACTCGAAGTATCCATAGGAAGCTTTTATAGCAAATAAAAAGTTCTCGAGAATTCTTCCTCCTCGAAAATGGTGTCTATACCGTATACATCATAGCACGGGCTATTGCCGAGATGTGTTGGTAAATAAAGCTGCAAGGATCATCGAAAAGATGCACGAGGGCTCATTTGGAACTCATTCAAGTGGGCACACCATGGCTAAAAAGATCTTCTTGTTTGGGTATTCTTGGTCAACCATGGAGGTTGATTGTTTTAATCATGCCGGGTTTGTTACAAATGCCAAGTATATCGATAAAGGTGCATATACCACCATACCTTTAAATGTTTAACTTTTCCTTGGCCATTTGCTATGTGGGGCATTGATATGATCGAAAAGATTGAGCCGACAACGTCAAACGACATTCATTCCGGTTGCAATAGATTATTTCACCAAGTGGGTTGAGCGGCATCTTATAACATAACCAAGCAGTGGTTGCCGGTTTATCAAGCACAACATCATCTACCATTACGGTTCACGACAAGATTATCACGGATAATGGGTCGAATCTTAACAAGATGATGAAGGACTTTGTGAGTCCTTCAAGATTAAGCATCACCATTCGTCCCCCACCCGAAGATGAGCGAAGAAGCGAAAATAAGAACATTAAGAAGATTGTGTAGAAGATGGTAAACATCGAGATTGGCATGAGATGTTGCCTTTCGCTTTGCATGGTTATAGGACACTACCGCACAAAACCCCATTTTCGTCTCACGGCATAGAAGTCTGCTTCAAATCGATCCCTTCATTAAGAATCAAAAGCAGATCTTGATGAAGGCGCGTGGAGTGCGAACCGCTTAGACCGGTTGTGCCTCATTGATGAAAAGCGGTTAGCGGTCGACCGGAACAAGTTTATCAACGAGGATGAAAAGCATATGAAAGAGGTGCGACCTCAAGATTGCCATCACGGTGATCTCATCTTGAAGGATAATTCTTCCTTAGAGTGATCTTGGGGTAAGTGGGCCTTGAATTATGAAGGGTTGTTTATTGTGAAGAGAGTTTTCTTGGTGGTGCCATGATGCTCGCAACAAGCGGAGAAGATTTTCCGCTACCTACGAGCGGACGTAGTCAAGAAATACTATCGTAGACTTGCTTAGTTGTGAAGTAATAAGGGCCCGTCCGCCGGATCAAGGTCACACCGTGGCAACATCTCAAGCTTCTCGAAGGCCAATTAGTCCAATCATCCTTTTCGAAAAGCAAGTGATGAGATAGTCGAGTTATAAAAGTGATAGCGGGGTTGAAAAGGATTCATTATCACATTGCCATGCGTTTTACTTTTCCTCTTATTTTACTTTTGCAATTGCCTCATTCGAATTGCCTCCTATTATACCCTATTTACGGCCTACTTCGATTAATAAAATGAGTTTTGCTTGTCAATTAATTTCTTGCATTTAATAATTTGTTTGCGAAAGACGTTCAAAGTTTTGTGGTAAAATTTTGCATATATAAACATTGTTGGATTTACCATGATCAAAAACTTTTGAATATTACTCTGAGACTTGAGTGACCTGGATGGCAGGCAGATTTGTCGCATCATGTCAGGGGCACTCTATTAACACTGTATTGCAGGAATTATTTCTTGTTGGCAGATATTCGGATGCACTAATGTGGAGATCAGCTGAGGTCTACTCTAGTGTTCCCCCAGTTGAGTCTTCCCCGCTGGGTTCGCGCCTAGACAAGAATAATCTCCAAAAGTTCTCGGATATCCCCATGGATCGGTGAAGTCAAAACCGGTAGCTCTATCAGGGGATCATCGATGGGTGCCTTCCATCATCCCCATTAGAGTCCATTCTTTTCCTCCCGGTGTTTCTGCGGGCGAAGATTATTGCCACGCATTGCACAAATCCCCAGTGCAGGTCATCGGTGCACGTTTCATTTGGAGTTCCCCGATGTTCATCATAATCTCAAGTGAGTTGCATTATCTTATCCCCTGTGGAGATGATATCCGAACTATTGATCGTGGGCTTTGCTTCCCCAACGCGTTCACGTATTGATCGCGTATGTTCATCTCCAGTGGGTTCACATTTCCTGGTATCCCCAGTGCGCGAGTGTTAGTCCTCTCTTTTGCTTCCCCAGTAGAAGTCGAAGTACATCGCTCCGGACGTCCCTAGTAAGTGGATGCCTTCTCATCATCCCCAGCCAAAGTCATGATGGGTAATGGTGGAGATCTTCTTCAAGTATATCTCCTTTGCTCCCCAATGGATCTTTGTCCAGCAGACAAGCTTCCCATGATATCATCTCCCCAGTATATTCACCTGACAATGTTCAATTGCCTCAAGTGATCTTCTTTAGAATCATCAGCTTTACTGTATCTTTGGTTGCTTTCCAATGCTTTGTTCCCCGGTGGAGCTTCCCGATTCGAACTTGATGATTCGATGACTTGCGGTCACCAGTTCACTCGTTTTATACTTTTTTCAAGCATGCATTATTGAATCTGCATTATCTCCTAGGAAATTCGTGTATTTCATAGAATTATAAGCCAGGAATATAAACTTCTGTCCCCAATGGTGTTCCTGTATCTCTCTGAATCCCAACAAGGATAATTTCTTTGGTGTGTGGCCCTTTTTTTGGAATTCATTGTGTCCCAGTCTTTCCTGGCACATGTCCATTATCTATTGTTGGTGTTGAAACTGCCAGCTCTTATCCTGGTGCAACACGTCTTCAACATTGAAAGCAAGACCTACACTTGTTTTCTCCTTTTCGCACATGAGTTGATTTTCTACCAATTCTTGAACAGGTCTGAGTATTACGCTCTCTCTTATACGCATGATACATGTTACTCTATACTGTGTGTGGAGTCTAGTCAGCATTTCCAGTCTTCATCTTTGTTGAAACTGCCAGCATATCCCCTAGTGCAACACGCCCTTGGGACAAGTTCTTCCCCTGTACCTTTTCAAGAACATGAATACACTTGTTTCTCCCCTCAGAGTTCAGCGTTCTGAGTCAGTAAAGCATAATCGACACTTTCTAGCCTTCGCGTCACAAATTCGTCCGGTTATTCCCCGACGTAATATGGTTAGTCTAGTCAGTGTATCTAGTCTTTATTTCCACTAGCATGTCAGCTCTCCCCTAGCATTATGGGTCCTCTTTTTGAGAACAAGAATGCACTTGTTTCTCTCCTTCGTAAATCCTAATCGGCGTTTCCTGGCCTTTGCATCACGACCGTCTAGTTATTTTCTAGTGTAACGTGGTTAGTCCAGTTAACGTATCTAGTCTTTGCTTCCGCTTGCATGTCAGCTCTCCCCTGACATTGTGGATTGAATTGGGTAGAGGCCAATTCTATTCAAGTCAGGATTACACCTGTACCTATCTTCGTAGAATTCAACATTTATTTTGTGCTCTTTCTTGTTGTGACCTAGTTAAGCTCTGGCGCAACATATCCTTTCTCTAGTGAGGCTCATTGGAATTCTTAAAATCCATACTTGTCTTTTGATGTAGCTTTTGGGATTCAGAGCATAAATTTTCGAGTCCATTTTGGTATTCAATCACCTCACACCTTGTCGCTCGAAAGGCAGACGCCAACCTTGCTCCCAAGCTTGAGGATGATTGAATAGGGCGGTGTTCAAAATTTACCCTCTTCTTTTACGCATTTACGCATAATCCGATTGCATAAATATACATGTAGTCGCATGCATAGCATTGATCATGAGGTTACTAGGTTCAAGGTATCCCAAGTGGCAAACCAAGAAAAGGATTTCTTCTCTTATTTTTCAATAAAGTGGATTTTGAGTTTTCAACGCATTTTGAGCACTCCAGAAGGCGTATCTCTCATTTCGTTAGGTATTTTCTAATGATTTTCGACCAGAAAGTTCCTCTAATTATTATCTACAACTTTCATTTGAAATCCAGAAGAAGATCTCGTGAGGAAGGTTCCCGAAATTGATTTCTCGATGATTTAAACTAGATTTTAGTGTTGAACTGTGTGTTCTTCCTATTAAAAAGGCTATATCTCCTAGATGGAAATCCGGAACTGAGCGGGATTGATTTCTAAAATTCCGTATCGAAGCCCTCTAAAACTTTCCTTTGCAACTCGGGAGCTGATTCCTCACCAATCAATACCATAATTTTATTCTTTGAAGTTGATTTTGAGGTTAGGCAAGTAGTTTTTCATCGATCTTGCGAAGTTCGAAAAATCATATTTCGCTCGAATTTCATCGAAACGAAGTGGGACCAGTGCCAAAAGTTCACAAAGTTTGTTAGCTTCGATTGTATTAGAAATGATAATTTGCAAATTTCAATCAAAAGACCCTCGTTCGAGGCATTATCTCGGAAGAGCGCATTGAAAATTCTGCATGTGTCAGTTGCCTGAAAACTATGCTGAAACTTCAAAAATTCCTTTCGCCTTGACCGTTCACCTGATCAGGTTGGTATTTTGGTTCTCTCAAGCAAAATCGCATTCCGGACACTTTTTGCTTACATTCCGACTTCAAATTCCGCACGATTTTGGCTATTTTGGATTAATTACGAAAAATTATTCGGATAATCATGATTTAGGCTTGATAATGGTTCTTAGGCCCAACTCCTAGGACTATAAATAGATTTTCCCCTTCACAAATTATAACAACACAATCATTTTCTTAATTTTCACTACCAATCCCACTCCAATTCTCTCTCAAATCAAAGCAAAACTCAAGAACAAATTTCAAACTTGACTTTCCTCAAGCAACCACCAGGCCGCCAGGACCTCTGCTTGAAACTGTCACCACTGTGAGACCACGCTAAGCGCTTCTTCACGCGCTAAGCGTACTGATTCAGTTTTCTCATCGCATCTTCTCTCCAGAGAATCTTGATCTTCTTCTCCTTCTTTTGCTCGAATCTGACGTAGAAGGAACTATTTCATCCTGATTTCTCTTCAATCTCAAGATTCAAGGATTTCTTCTTCATATTTCTTCACTTCTCCATTGAAGATTTCAAGTTTTCCTCAAGAATTTAAGGTCAATTTCAAAGATTATCATCAATTAGTTCTTTGACTTGGTATTTTCTTTGAAGAACACAAGGAATTCCTCTTCAAAATTCCACCATCACACCACTTATATATGGTGATATTGAAGTGGTCTCAAAGGCTGATGTCACTCTCTCATTCAGATATTCGTTGGTGTCTTTTTCCTCAAAAGGACTTCACTTTCATTGAGCGTTATGGGGAATTCCCTAATGTACCACTCCTCGGCATAAGGGGAGGTATCACTTATAACCCTTCTCTAGCTCTACGTCAGTTTGGTTATGCTCGAAGAGATGGTCCCCATGATATGCTTCTCGAAGACATTGTGTTCGACTACAACAACGATCTCCAGAACTACCATCGAATATTTGTGCACGCTTGGGGCATGGTAAAGAAGACTGATACCAAGAGTTTGGGACACAAAAATTCCATTCCTTGGGAACCTTACCTCAAATGGGTGCGAGCTCGAGCTCAAAACCTCATGGTGCCGTTTACAGTTGTTCTACCGGTGATTATGGAACCTGTTGCTATAGGTGACGAACCATATACCATTCTCCATCCAGACATGCCTACTAATTTTGAAGACTTGAAAAGATCCTGGTTTCGACTTAAGAAGAAAGGATACATTCGAGCTCGGTGCTATCTGGCGAAGAAGGTACTAGAGTTGACCAAGCTACTTCAGGAGCGAAGCATCAATACCTACTTCAACACAGAGGAAGCACCATGGGAGACACGAAAGCTCTAGGAATTTATTTTTATTTGCTTAAACTTTCTTTTGTACTTACTAAAAGATAAAATAATAAAAAGTTTGTTCGTGCTTGTCTAACAAATTTAAATTCCTAAGGTCCTTGAAAACATTGCATTGCATAACATCGCATATCATGGCATAACATTTCATAACGGGTACATCAAAGACCGGTTTTCTTATTCTCTCGCTATTTATTTCAGAAATAGGCTCTTGAGCAGTATCGATCTTGAGCTCGAATGCTCAATTCAGAAGATGTTCACCAACTTGGTCCAAGGCCAGAAAGACCTGAAGAAGCTCATCACTAGAAAGAAGAAGACCATTGGTATCCTCAACATGGGAAGAAATCACAAGGGTCTAGTCAGGGTGGTCAAGCAATTCGAACTCTCAGACAAGAGCAGTGAAATTGAGGGAAGTGTCAAGAACAATGAAGGAAGCCATCATGAGTCTAAAAACAAAGATGAAGACTATGTGAGCGAGCACTATCCTTCGACAATGACAAGTACAAGCAACTTGAAGGTCGAATCTTGTGGAAAATCTGAAAAATGTCAGGTTGAACTTTGATGATCGAGTCTTGTTCTGGTGTGGTAATTCCCCAAGTTAAAAGTTCCTACCTTTGCCAAGTATGATGGCATCTCTTGCCCGTGCATCGAAGTCCTATGTTCGGAAGATCCTCATCTTGAAGGCAGGCATGGATCCATTTCTTTCGAGAGAGTTTATCCGAAACGGTTGGAGTGGTATTATAAGCTAGAAATACCCATATTCATACACGGAATGACTTAGCGGATGCTTTCTACAATACGATACAATCTTTGAATTGGCACCTACCGCATGCAACTACAAAGCATGTCATGGGTCGTGACGAGAAGTTCAAGGAATATGCTTAGAAATGAAGAGATTTAGCAAGTGAGTTCAACCACCCTTGTCCAATAGGGAGTTGGTTGATATGTTCATGGGAACACGGGACCCATTCTTCATCATCGATTGGAAATTCTTGACGGATTCTGGTGACGATTGATAAAACGTATTGAAGGAATCAAGGCGGGAAAATACAGGTAGAGTCATCTTCAATCTGCGAAGAAATCTTTTGGCGGTGAAAGAAGCCAATGCTATATCAGTCGGAAGAGCCGTGACAAAGATGATCGCACCCAATCTTGGGGTAGTTGTGATCTCGATCCTCGCCGTAAGACCTCAGCGAGACAACGCCGTAGCGAGCGCCACGAAGGCGGTTTACGAAGATCAACATGCCGTTGTCTCAAGCATTGCAACACATGTTGAAAGCGGTGATTACTTTGCGAATCCTCCTCAATCGTCAACACTTCCTCTCCAAGTACATTCCTAATGCGAGGTGTGCATACCACTCCAACAGCCCAGGACACGACATCAACAACTGTTGGGCCCTGAAGAACAAGATTCAAGACATGATTGAAGCAAGGGAAATTGAATTCGACCCTCCCATCGAAACTCTGAATGTGATCAATGCACCAATGCCTGACCATGGTAAAGGTTCCAATGCTATTGACAATGACTCCTATGTTTATGATGTGAATAAGATGACTATTCCACTGATGACTGTCAAGAAAGATTTTCTGCAAGCTGGTGAATTACAAGGATGCCCTAATGACTGTTATTGGTGTGCATCTGAATCTGACGAGTGTGCTTGGTTGAAAAGGCGTATTCAACGCATGATGGACAATTGAGAAGTGATATTTCTGAAACCTCAATCTTTGGAGAATCTGTGCGAAGAAATTTCTAAAAATCTAAAGATCGAAGACGTAAGCAAAGCCGAACCAGAAGTCTGGGATACCTTGGGGCAACCAAGTGGAAAGTTTGATTTAATGGTTAAGTATACTGTAACACCCCTTCTAATTACCCGAGATTTTATAATTAATAATCAGAGTATTTAACACATATCAAGAGGCATCACAATTTTTATTATAAGTCAAAACAGTTGTCATGCTTTCACTGAAGAAAATCATCAAATAAAACAAACTTAAGGTTATGTTTGACAGCGGAAATGAAACATAACAATTCGGAATACATCATCCATAATTATTCCAGGACATAAATCAAAACATAATTTCAAAACCATTATTAATATCCATAAAGGATTTCAAATCAAGCGTTTCCCCAGTGTTACATCTACCAGAGCACGACACTGACACGCGGATTAACTAACTGACTCAACTCTAGAAGCTATCCTCACCGATTCCAAGCAGCTAATCACTTCAAATATGAAATCATTAAAGTAAGGGTGAGATCTCTATTCAATATAAACTGCATTATAAGTTTCTAAATACAACGGAATAATTCGATACATCAGTCCATTATCATAACACAAAATATAGTTCAGTTTACAAAATATTGCACACAACTCATTATGCAAGTAAACAATTAATGGAAATTGCGACACTGGAAACCATCCTAGCATGTTACAATCCCATATGCAATGCAGACTCTATGCATGTGGTACCAACGTGAACCGAGTTCACCCATATTCGCTTACATGTGGAAAGACAGGCAATCCATGATTCGCCCATAACCACTGGGTCAAGAATCCAGCCTCACTACCTCGAATCCTTGTAAGTTTATTGGCTCTGCAAGCTCACTTCGCACAATGGGAATGAACCATTATGCTATGCATGCATCATAAAAGCATGCAACTTCAATTCACAGATTACGATATCAACATAATTCACATAATTCCAATCACCAATGTATTACATTCAATCATAATGAATATCAAACACCACATCGTAAGCATTATTTCTCATTCATTAACTCAGACCATTCATAACCATTCCCCATCATCCTTAAACTATCCACATTTTCAAAATCGGAAGCTCGACATCTTTTCAAAATATTTTAACAAAATAATATTTTTTCTTTTTAAAGATAGTATTTTTAATTTAAAAATATTGAAAGCGACACTCGAATCGGAGTTACGGTTTAGAAAATATGAATTTTTGAAGTTTTAAGTGTTTTGAAGTTCAACACAGTGGAACCCGGTTCCTCACTGGGAGAACCCGGTTCCCACTTTTTGAAAATACACGCTTCCTGGAAAATTGTATGGGGAACCCGGTTCCTCCCCACTGGGAACCGGTTCCCACGTACAGAAATGGCCAATTTTGAAAGTTTTACACTGGGAACTCGGTTCCTCCCGGAATGTAAGTTCCCCGACTTCTGAGAATCAAAAGCGCTATTTTGACACATTTACACATTCCAAATCACTTCCAAACATTCTCATACAATTGCAACCTGAGGAACACCAAAATACATCCATTTTACACCAATATAACATCATACATCATTAATTCGTCATTCCTATTAATTGTTCGACACACTAAAGGTCTTAGATCCTATAATCCGACACAAATAGGGTTGAATTCTACAAAACCTATATTTATCAAAATCAAAATTCCTAAGATACCCAATCATCCATTTGAATTCCCAAAACCCATAAGGAATTAAAACCGAACAAAATCACCCCTTACCTCGCGATGATCTTCGATTTCCTCGGCGTTGGCTTTTCTCTTTCTCTTCTCCAATTCTACGTGAAATGATTTCCAAAAAGACCTTCTTTTCTTTCTTTTCCTTTTTATAGTCCTTTTAATACTCCTTTTATTTATTCCAATAAAATAAATAATTAGTAATTAGTAAAGTAGAGTACTTTACCCCTCACACCCTCTACTTACTCCTCACACCACCAACTCTTCTTTTTAATTAAATAATCCAATTAAATCCAAAAATATAAATAATCAAGCCTTTAATTAATTAAATAATTAAATTCCTAATTATCTAGCATTTGTATTAATTTGGGGTGTCACAACTCTCCCCTACTAAAAGAGTTTTCGTCCTCGAAAACATACCTTAGACGAAAAGTTCAGGATACGAGTCCTTCATCCGACTCTCCAGCTCCCAAGTTACATTTCCTCCAGCTGGTCCTCCCTAAGCTACTCTCACCAATGATATCTCTTTACCACGCAATTGCTTCACTTTCCGATCCTCAATTCTCGCAGGCAACGCTTCAACAGTCAAATTATCTCATACTTGTATGTCTTCTACCTGAATCTCATGAGACGGATCCGCAATGTACCTCCTCAACTGAGATACATGAAAGACATCATGTAAATTTGCAAGTGTTGGCGGTAAAGCAATCTGATAAGCAACTTTCCCAACTCTCTTGGTAATCTGATACGGACCAATAAAACGCGGAGTCAACTTCCTTGACTTCAAAGCTCGACCAATACCAGTCATCGGAGTAACTCGCATGAACACATGGTCTCGTTCACCAAACTCCAAATCTTTCTTCCTCTTATCATGATAACTTTTCTGACGACTCTGAGAAGCTCTCATCTTCTCCTGAATCATCTTAATCTTTTCCGAAGTCTGCTGGACAATCTCTGGTCCAATCACAGCACTTTCTCCAGATTCATACCAACACAACGGTGTCCGACACCTCCTACCATACAACGCCTCAAACGGAGCCATACCAATACTCGAATGGAAACTATTGTTGTAGGTAAACTCGATCAATGGTAAGTAGCTATCCCAAGTTCCACCGTTTTCTAACATACACGCTCTTAACAAATCCTCTAACGACTGAATCGTCTTCTCCGTCTGACCATCTGTCTGCGGATGATAAGCAGAACTCAATCGTAGCTTAGTACCCAAAGCTTCCTGCAATCCTGTCCAGAACTTAGATGTAAACCTCGGATCTCTATTCGACACAATACTAGAAGGAATACCATGCAAACTCACAATCTTCTCAACATATAATTCCGCCAACCTCTCCATCCGATAATCCATTCTTATCGGAATAAAGTGAGCAGACTTTGTCAACCGATCGACAATAACCCAAATCGAATCACAATTCTTCGCCGTCCTAGGCAAACCAGACACGAAATCCATAGAAATTCCATCCCATTTCCATTCCGGAACAAATAACAGTTCCATCAATCTTGACGATTTCTAACAAACCTAACACGCATACACAAACTCGGCAATTTCCTTTTTCATTCCAGGCCACCAAAATAACTTCTTCAAGTCATGGTACATCTTAGTAGCACTAGGATGAATACTCAACCCACTACGATGTCCTTCTTCCAAAATACTTTTTCTAATCTCGGGAACATCCGGAACACACACCCTATCACCAAATCTCATAACGACATTCTCGTCAATTCGGAACTCACCTCCTTGACCTTGGTTAATCAATGTCAACTTATCCACCAAACCAACATCAGATTTTTGTCCATTGCGAATCTCCTCCAAAATACCACTAGTCAGCTTTAACATACCCAATTTCACACTATTCGGAGTAGTTTCACATACCAAACTTAAATCTCTGAAGTGTTCAACTAAATCAAATTCACGAACCATTAACATCGACAAATGCAAGGACTTCCTGCTCAATGCATCTGCCACAGCGTTTGCCTTACCAGGATGGTAATTCAAACCGATATCATAATCCTTGAGAAATTCTAACCACCTTCACTGCCTCATATTCAACTCTTTCTGGTCAAAAAGATACTTCAGGCTCTTGTGATCACTGAACACTTCAAATCGTGAACCATACGGATAATGCCTCCACAATTTCAAAACAAACACAACGACTTCCAACTCTAAATCATGAGTCGGATAATTCCTTTCATGAATCTTCAACTGTCTCAAAGCATAAGCCCAACCTGCCTATCTTGCATCAAAACACCACCTAAACCCATCAAAGCGCATCACAATACACCACGAAGATTCGCGGTCGGCAAAATTAGAATCGGAGCACTAGTCAACCTCCTCTTCAACTCTTGAAATCCTTTCTCACAATCTGCATCCCAAACAAACGCTTGCCCCTTTCTTGTCAACTTAGTCAGCGGTAAAGCTAACTTGAAATCCTTCAATGAATTTCTGTAGTAACTGAAGACCAAGAAAACTACGGATCTCAAGAATTCTTGGCTTCCCATCGAGATACCGCTTCCTTCGGATCAACAACAATACCATTCTTGGAAATCACATGACCAAGAAAACTCACTTCTCTTAACCAAAACTCGCATTTAGATAACTTCGCATAAAGCTTCTTTTCTTTCAACAATTCCAATACAATTCTAAGATGCTCTGCATGCTCTTCATCATTCCTTGAATAGATTAGAATGTCGTCAATAAATACCACCACAAACTTGTCAAGATATGTATGAAATATCCTGTTCATGTACTCCATAAAAACACTAGGTGCATTAGTAACTCCAAACGGCATGACAGAATATTCATAATGCCCATACCTCGTTCTAAATGCAGTCTTCTGAATATCTTCCGCCTTAACACGAATCTGATGATATCCAGACCTCGGATCAATTTTACTAAATACACAAGCTCCAACTAACTGATCCATCAAATCATCAATCCTCGGCAATGGATATCGATTCTTGATCGTCACTTTATTCAATTGCCTGTAATCAACACACAGTCCCATTGTACCTTCCCTCTTCTTAACCAACAACACAAGCGCACCCCACGGCGAAACACTTGGACGGATAAACTTCTTCTCAAGTAAATCTTCCAACTGTTTCTTCAACTCAGATAACTCAGATGCCGACATGCGATAAGGCGCCATCGACACCGGACTAGTTCCAGGAATCAAGTCTATAGCAAACTCCACTTCACTCCCAGGTGGTAGCTCACTAACATCTTCTGGAAATACCTCTGGAAATTCGTTCACAACCGGTAATTCACCACTCTTAGCTTTTCCTTTCACCTCTTTCGAAGAATACAACATAAACACTACAGCACCATCTCTAACGGCTGAATTCATCTGCTTAACTGACATAGTTACATCTTCAACTTTAACTTCTTCAGGGAATATGACCGTCTTCTCAAAGCAGTTGATATGAACACGGTTGAATACCAACAGTTCATTCCAAGGATAATATCAAGTTGTTCTAAAGGTAGGCACACTAAATCCATACCGAACCTCTACCAAAATGACAATAGGACAATTCCTACAAACATACGAAGTAGTCGAACCCGCGAGAGTGTCAATAACCATACTTCCATCCAAATTAGAAATTTCGGTTTAATCTTTTAGCACAATCAAAGCAATAAAAGAATCGTCGCTCGATTATCAATAATTGCAATTAAAGGTATGTCATTAATAAAACATGTACCTTTAATCAACCAATCATCTGGATTAACCTCGACCACAAAGCGAACACCCACCAGACGCTCTTTCTTTGGCTTAGTACACTACGGACGAGTGTGTCCTTCTTCGCCACAGTTGAAACAAGTTATCCTACGGATCTGCACTCGGCTATATGACCAAATCTCCACGGTTGTTTCACTTCTTCGCATCATTCCGCATTCATGGCTCGATTGCCCCATGTCACACACTGTAACACTTAATGGAAGAACCGGAAGCACCGATTCTCCCCACTAGGCTTCTTCCAACCTCCGTTTACGATTATTCCTATCATAGGGTTTACCACGATCCATCATCTCTTGCCCTTACGATCAACATAACTCGAGCATTCGACTTAGTACTAGCAAGATCTTCTTCCGAATCCTACTACGTCAACTAAATCGGAAACCTCTAATGCGATACGATACCACTGCAGATCTCATCACGAAGACCATTCTCAAACTTGATACATTTGGAAAATTCTCCATCTGCATCGTTAGTGTAATAAGCATAATACTTCGCTAATTCAGTAAACTTCGAAGCATACTCCCTCACAGACTTGTTGCCTTGCTTGAGCTCCAGAAACTCAATCTCTTTCTTTCCCCGAATTTCTTCAGGAAAGTATCTTCTCAAAAAAGCCCTCTTGAGCACAACACAAGTCAATGCAATGCCGTCTTCTTCCATTTCAGTTCTGGTAGCAACCCACCAGTCATCAGCTTCCTCAGCCAACATGTGAGTACCATACCTCACCTTCAACTCCCCAGCACAATCAATCACTCTGAAGATCCTCTCGATCTCCTTCAACCACTTCTGAGCACCTTCGGGATCATGCGTGCCCTTGAACAATGGAGGATTATTCCTCTGAAAATTCCCTAATTGCATCCGGATCCATATGACTCCTGCGATTCCTCCGAGCACTCCAGACATTCCCAATGCTTGACAATAGCGACATCGTCTCTTCCGTTACCTCTTCCACCATTGTTCGTAACATTACAAAACAATCTACATCACACACAAGTATCGGCGGTGTTACCTTACTAGTCGCATACTAAAGGGATAACGACACTAAGACAAGACCGACTATGCTTTGATACCACTATTGTAACACCCCTTCTAATTACCCGCGATTTTATAATTAATAATCAGAGTATTTAACACATATCAAGAGGCATCACAATTTTTAATATAAGTCAAAACAGTTGTCATGCTTTCACTGAAGAAAATCATCAAATAAAACAGACTTAAGGTTATGTTTGACAGCGGAAATGAAACATAACAATCCGGAATACATCATCCATAATTATTCCAGGACATAAATCAAAACATAATTTCAAAACCATTATTAATATCCATAACGGATTTCAAATCAAGCGTTTCCCCAATGTTACATCTACCAGAGCACGACACTGACACGGAGATTAACTAACTGACTCAACTCTAGAATATTGCACAAATTATAGTTCAGTATCATAACACAAATTATAGTTCAGTTCACAAAATATTGCACACAACTCATTATGCAAGTAAACAATTAATGGAAATTGCAACACTGGAAACCATCCTAGCATGTTACAATCCCATATGCAATGCAGACTCTATGCATGTGGTACCAAACGTGAACCGAGTTCACCCACTGTTCCGTTTACATGTGGAAAGACAGCGGCAATCCATGATTCGCCCATAACCACTGGGTCAAGAATCCAGCCTCACTACCTCTGAATCCTTGTAAGTTTATTGGCTCTGCAAGCTCACTTCCGCACAATGGGAATGAACCAATTAACAATGCTTATGCATGCATCATAAAAGCATGCAACTTCAATTCACAGATTACGATATCAACATAATTCACATAATGCCAATCACCAATGTATTACATTCAATCATAATGAATATCAAACACCACATCGTAAGCATTATTTCTTATTCATTAACTCAGACCATTCATAACCATTCACCATCATCCTTAAACTATCCACATTTTCAAAATCGGAAGCTCGACATCTTTTCAAAATATTTTTAACAAAATAATATTTTTTTTCTTTTTAAAAGATAGTATTTTTAATTTAAAAATCTGCCGCGGCACTTGAATCGGATTCGGTTTAGAAAATATGAATTTTTGAAGTTTTAAGTGTTTTGAAGTTCAACACAGTGGAACCCGGTTCCTCACTGGGAGAACCCGGTTCCCACTTTTTGAAAATACACGCTTCCTGGAAAATTGTATGGGGAACCCGGTTCCTCCCCACTGGGAACCGGTTCCCGTCTGAAAATGGCCAATTTTGAAAGTTTTACACTGGGAACTCGGTTCCTCCCCAGGAGTAACCAGTTCCCACGACCTGCAGAATCAAAAACTGCTATTTTGACAGCATTTACACATTCCAAATCACTTCCAAACATTCCCATACGAATTCCAACATGAGGAACACCAAAATACATCCATTTTACACCAATATAACATCATACATCATTAATTCGTCATTCCTATTAATTGTTTGACACACTAAAGGTCTTAGATCCTATAATCCGACACAAATAGGGTTGAATTCTACAAAACCTATATTTATCAAAATCAAACTTCCTAACATACCCAATCATCCATTTGAATTCCCAAAACCCATAAGGCATTAAAACCGAACGAAATCACCCCTTACCTCGCGATGATCTTCGATTTCCTCGGCGTTGGCTTTTTCCTCTTTTCTCTTCTCTTCTCCAATTCTACGTGAAATGATTTCCAAAAAGACCTTCTTTTCTTTCTTTTCCTTTTTATAATCCTTTTAATACTCCTTTTATTTATTCCAATAAAATAAATAATTAGTAATTAGTAAAGTAGAGTACTTTACCCTCACTCCTACTTACTCCTCACACCACCAACTCTTCTTTTTAATTAAATAATCCAATTAAATCCAAAAATATAAATAATCAAGCCTGTAATTAATTAAATAATTAAATTCCTAATTATCAGCATTTGAATTAATTCGGGGTGTCACATATACCGCTCCTGAAAGCTACAAGATTTCTATCGAAGACGTCAAGGCAACTAGACGGGGAGACGATTTCCCAAAAGGCTATGCTGATGTGAACACAATAAGGATCACATCTACCGTTCCCGCGCCTAGGGTGGCACCTCTCATTATTACCTCGCCCAGACCAATTCCGTATTCCTCTAACAAAGCTATACCTTGGAACTATGGAGTTGAAGTTTACTATCATGGCGTCAAGCAAGAACCTTTGACCACTAAAGACGTTGCACTTGAAGCTACCAATCCTGACATCGATAACATCGCCGCATCAAGCAAGGTGACCAGAACCGGAAGAGTGTTTTCTCCAAAGATCTCTCTTCCAAAGGATACTACTACACCAATACGCATTCCTACTATCGAACCAGTTCCCGAAGCTAGAGGGAAAGAACCAGTAACTCATCCCGCTCAGACAGAAGTACCAAAGGAAGTTGCTAAAGACATCTCCAAGCAAGAAATGGAGGAAATTCTGAAGATCATCAAATGGGCAGAAAATGCTTCATTTGGAAGTTATGGATCAAAACGTTACAGGTCTTTTTAAAAGTGAACAAAAAGTCAACTTTTTGCAAAGAAGTGTTCATGAGCATGGAAACTTCAATGAATATGAAACCAAAAGGGATGTTTATAAGACATCTTGAGCTTTCTAAAAAGTCCAAGAACACCCAAAAATGTTAAAAATTGAGCAAGATACACCTTGTGCAAGTTAAGCATTTTTGAGGAGGTGCACAAAGAGAAGTACTTGAGAAAATACAAAAATTTCCAAATGGGCCTAACTTTTCTTGATTTAAACTTGTTCCTTATCTGAATTGGAACCTTCAAACCCAAGCCCACATTTTTATCTTTTATTTTTTATTTATTTTGGATTGTTATTAATTTAAAACCAATTTAATTAAAATAAAAGATATAAAATCAAAAATTAAGTGCAAGATTGATTTTCTCTCATCCTTGAGGTCCAAGAAAGCCAATTAAATTTGATTATTTTAAAATAATGGAGATTGACAAGTAATTTGATTGAAATTGACTCAAAAAGGCAATATTTGGTTTGATTCCAAATCAAATTAGTTTTCATTGATTGGCATGATATTTCTTCACAATTCTTGACCTAATTCACTCTAGTATATATACACAATGATTCCAAATGACACAAGGACGAAATTCTGACCTCAAAGAACCTTAAAAAAGCTTCAAAAAACTGTGACTTGCAAGCTACTAGCAGCCATAGTTTTTCTTCAATTCAGACAATTCCAAGCCTTGCAATCGATTCCCGGAGGTCCTCTGAATCGATCTAGATACTCACAAGCCAGCCAAACCTCTAGAAACACGAAATCAAGAACACGGTTTGCACTTTCTTTTTCAAAATTGATTTTGATTATTCATGCATATTTAACCTGTTTCGATTGTTTGTTTATGTTTAGAATGGTGTTTGCAAGCTATCTGGGTGATCCGATTTGAGTTTTGATGCAAAAACCGAGCTACACCATTGTTAGGGTTTCTTAAGCTTGAATCAGGGATTTTCGTTCAAGGCAAAATTGGACCAAACGAGTGGTACCATTGAACTCAGGAACCAATTTGCAATCGAACCATGGTTTCCTAATTAATTTATATTACATTTTCTGGATTTTAGAAATTTGCAGGTGCTTTAGTGACAGATAAAACCGTCACTATTGGTTTTTGCTACGGATCGTGTCAGTAGGTAAAAGCCTGTGAAAAAATTAAAACGAGGAAGAAGATGATCTTGGCGCGTGTTTTGATTAGTATTCAGGAATTATTTTCCCTTATAATGTTTTTGTTTCATATTGCTAACAGATAATCCACCCAGCACAGATGGCAAAGGCAGCGCGTGTTTATCTAGGAGGTCCTGGGATCGATTCCCAGCAACCATCTAGTTAGGTCTACTAACCTTAAAAACTTTTTCCTAACTCAAAAATCTTTTTCACTAACATTATTTTCTCTTATTCGCAATTCGATTCTTTTTTCCGATTATTGTATCTGCTTCTAGGTTGTAATAGTTAGGAAAATTTTCTCGCATTCCTTTTTTCCAATATTATGTAACTGCTCATGGGATGTAATAGTTTAATTAGGTTTTACTTTCCGCACTCCTATATTATGTATCTGCCCCAAAGCCATGTAATAGCGTAGGTTTTACTTTCCTCACTTTACATTTCCGCAATTTTACTTTCCGCACCTATAAATTGTTAGTAAATTAGGCGTGTATGGCAAGATAAAATCAACATAGCTAACTCTAATCACAAGATAAATTATCTGAATACAACACACTCTCTTCACACACGCACCCCCTAGGGTATTGTCTCTCGTTGCCTTTTGAATAAATGGTCAAGTCCCTCGAACGTAGGGGTATCTTAACACTATTGCCTACAAACACATTATGATAGTCCCTTCGAATTAAAGATCATAGTCCCTCGATGTTGCCTACGAATACATGATCTAGTCCCTCGATTGTTGCCTATGAAAAGTGATGATCGTCCCTACGAATGTGCTAGGATACTCCTACAAGTTGCCTTCTATGACCATCTGATGTCCCATCGAATGTCCCTTTACATCCAATAAATAGGGTTACCTACCAACTAATGGTACATATAACACTATTCTAAAGGAAAGTAAAATAACACGGAAACGACCGTTCTTAGTAGGTAATAGACTCTTAATTGCTTGCTCCATCAAAACATCTTTTCACACCTCACACTTTCTAAAAATCATTTTCAAACACTTTGTATACATCCCAACGTGAATCATTACAAAGTTCTTTCCCAAAACGAAACATTTCCAAACACTTCGTATACATTCCAGCATGAATCATTACGAAGTCAAAGCGAAATGACTTTTTCAAAACATTTTCAAACACACAAAAAAGCAATTTAAAGTGAGCTAAACGAACTAAGAGCCCGTAGATAACTACGGATGGAAAGGGTGCTAATACCTTCCCTTTTCATAACCAACTCCCTTACTCAAAATCTAAACGAAGGTCTTTTCCTGTTCTTTTCACCTTCCCTTAATTGGATAAAAGAAAAGTCGGTGGCGACTCTTGCTATCCGCAACATTTGCGATCAAACGCAAAACAAAACAAGTCAGTTCTCCCACCGTCTTACACATGCATCCTATGTCGAATCTCATTGTCAGTGTCATATATATAAAGCTGAGAAAATTTCGGTTTTTCTCCATCCAAAGGCATCATGCTACCAATTCTATGGCAAGTCTGCCCTTGAATTCTCATGTTAGGTGGTCCGTTTCCAGTATTGAATCTATTGTCAATCTTCATTCCAGGAGACGTAAATGCAAACATTATGTTTTACAGTCTGCAATTCTGCTGATAATTTCTACATATAACATCGTTTTCATACGATAAAAGATGCTTGAGAAACGGTGGTGGTGTTCTCAAAAGTGGAAACACAACTTTACCCTTTCCACAATATAATTGGTACTTAGGCACTGCACTATGTTTTCTTTTGTCAGTTTTCTCATGATACCACATCTATGGTCCAAAATGCGTGAATTCAATGCAAGGATCACCAATATCTGAATATCCTGTATATATCAAATAGAATGAAACAACATATTATAATAAACACTTGTATATTCATAGCTATCAAATGGTATGACAATGAATATAAGTTGTGGTTTGCGATTAATAATAATTTCGACAATACATACCAACATTTGTGCAATCAATTGTTGTGACATTTGCAGAATGGTCTTCATCGTCGTCCAAAGTTGAACTTGTATCATAATCAGGATTTTCATTTATGAATTCGCATGAACTATCACTTATAGATTCATCGGTTGAATATTCTACAAATGATTGGTGACATGCATTCCACCTTGATTTGTGCACAAATTTGTATTGCGAGAAGATGCATTTCTTTTAGATTGATGAAAATGTATTGAATAAATTCACAGCCATAGAATGAATTACAGTTGGATCCATATGTATGTTGGATGAAGATGCATAAGAACTCGGTTGTCCATATGAATTATTGTTGTCTTCAATACTTAAGGAGGAGGTCATGCCACTTAGAGGTGTATTTGCATCAAAGTTGAGAGGAGAACAAAATGACCTACTCTCACCGCGAATGTTGTGCAGATTACAACGATGCTTGTTATTTTGTGCACTCTTATGCTGCATAATTGACCTCCTTTTATGACGTGCTAAAGCAAAGTTTTTTTGGGGGGAAATTGTATCAGTAGAAAGGGTTCAGTAGTAGTGGGAAGATGCAGGGTTTGGGGTTGTGCACTGGTTTATTGGCGAATTTCCATGTTGTTTATGTTGCAAAAAATTAGATTTAAACATATTACATGACTCCAACAGGTTAAAACCAACATTCAAATGCTTTTGTTGTGAATTAAGCATTCCAACTGCTATTCGTGCAGAAACATCTTCACCCCCATTGACAACAGCAGAAGTGATATCAGATAATGGATTTCTTATATGATTTCTGGTTACAGAATTCAAATTACTGAGCTGATGGTTGTGTTCAAATCCATTTTCATTAACTCTATTCCTCTTACATCTTCTGTTTTTAAGAATATTCTTCCTCTTTTGTCTTGCCAGTGCTGTAGAATATTTCCTATCTTCAATATGGTTGTTCATAGTTATCAGTAATTATACTTGATAAATTACAACTCAATATACGTATAACATTATGACTGTAATAGTAATGAATCAATATGGAATTGTTTGCATTTGGAATTCAGAACATGTTTTTTAGAGTTGTATGTGTACTGAGAAACTACATTTGTACCTTTAATACAACTGAAAATATATTGTATTTCCTTAGTGAAGTTGCTATATTAAATTAAATGTGTTTTATCATTATAGGATATATTACCAAAGCTTCACAATTATCGGTAAAGGGGAAAAAAGTTAATGTGACATCAAGACAACATGTGAACCTTATTAGCTTCAATGATGATAGGCGTGGCATAAAAACTTAAAACAATTATTAGAACACCAAAGATTATTATGTGACATTAAATATTGTTATGTTGGAAACTCAAAAGTAATGTTGGAAACCAAAGGTTAATATTGAGGTGTTGGATGTTTTTGTAATATGTTTTTTTATTATTAAGTAATGGTTTAATCTATCATGTTTTTATAAAATAATACAGTGTAAAAAAGTTTAAGAATGTGAATATTCTTTTTACAGAATTTCTAATTTGTTTTATTGAATTTTAAAATTTAAAATTTAATAATTAACTCAAAATAGTTTATTTCTAATTTGTTAAAGTAATTTAAGAATGTGAATATTCTTTTTGTAGAATTTTTTAATTAATTTAACATCATATGTATTATATATTTTGTCTGTATACTAAAATATGAAAAAAAAATTGATTTTATTTAATAATATAACCCACATTTTATTTAAGAAATTAATAAATTAAATGTTAGATTATTACATAATAGATTGTTTTGGTGGTTAAAAAATAAATAAAACTCAAGAAAAAATTGTTAACATATCACGAGATGTAGAATTGCACGTGGTGGAACTCATAAAAGGACTTCCAAATAGATACACTTTTCAATGGATTTAAAATGGAATGATTAGAACCTTTTGTATTCTACATGTCATTTATAGTGTCTTATGTAACAAATGGTTGCTTATTGTGTCAACCTATATAAAACAAAACGTCACATTAACTTCCTAAAAGTTATCGGAACGGGTTTCTCAAAAAAGAAAATTCCAAGGAAAAAGATCAAGAGTACAAACAGTGTTCTCCACCAACAAAGCTGGGGTGAGTGTGTAAGATGACAAAACACAATCTAAGGTGGTGTTCTCGCGGGTAAGAAAGAAGTTTTGATACATATGTTTCAGCATTTATAGTATGAAGATTTAGGGTTACTTTAAATGTGTATGTGCTTAACGATGTTCATGGTATTATTTTATATTCAGGGGTTTTGTAGGGAGAACTCTGACCGGCATGCCTCTTCATCCGGAATGGATAAAGCTGGTTATGAAGCAAGTTCGAAGGGAATCTCAGCATAAGCGTGATATTGCCAAAGAATGGAGAAAACTGCATGTTGCTGCAAAAAAGACAAACGGAGGAGGCGATGGTTCTTCAAGGTAAGCAATTATTTTGGAATGAGTTTGTTGCATGTTGATAGTAACTAAAATTTGATTGCATGTAATTTTTTGATGGTTGATTTAGTAGCAATAGTGTACCAAACTATACACGTGAGCAACTCCTAGAGAAATATAATGAGTATGTAGAAAGAGAGGAAGATTATGAGCTGAGGACTGGAAAGGTCAGAAGTTATCTATCTCAGAAAGAATTCTTTGAAGTTGCAAAAGAGGAGGGATGGCTTATCGATGGTTCAGATGAGCTTGAAGAAAACAATGTTGTTATATACATGGACTTAGTTGACGATGGGGTGGACAACATAGGAAATAAAAGCCATATTAGTATTTCTTCTAACAGTGAATCGTAAGTCATTTCAAGAACTTTTAGGATACATGATTAGAGTTGGACATTTAAGTATGACACTTATCATTTTAAATAATGGTGTATGTTGGTGCAACGATGACAACAATACCTCTGCTGTTGTTGTCCAGCCTACAACGATAGTGGAGAACAATACCAATGCTGGTGTTTTCCAGCCTGCACCCAACGATGAGAACAATATTGATGCTGATGTTGCACAGCCTGCACCCATAGTGGAGAACAATAGAAATGTTGATGTTATACAACCTGCACCCAACTATGAGAATAATTCCAATGCCTTTGTTGTCCAGCCTGCAGATATGCAGCAGATACGTGAATGCAAATGACACAAAGTTGTTAAGAGCGGTTTGAAGATAAGAACTCAAGTTCTTGTAAGTTCTTTAACATATCGATATAATCTTTAAAATGTCTAACAAAGTATTAATAGACATATCTAATTAAATTTCTTGTTGCAATTTCAGTGAAGTCATAAAGAGATATTCATGGAGCCAAGGTGATCTATTGATCTATACGATACAAACAGTGGTCTTACATATCCATGTGTTTTCAAGAGCCGGAAATTTTTTTTGAAAAGTTGTTGTCAAAAGGATGGTATACATTTGCGAAGGATAAAGACTTGTCTGAAGGTGATGTTATCCACTTCAAAGTACAACATCCTCCAGTGGACCGTGTATTGGTTAACGTTGTCAAAGGGTAGCAGTGACAGGGCATCTTCTTGAAAATTAGCTGAAGTATGATGGCAGAAATGGAGCAACTTTTTTTGTATGGGCAATATTTGTTCAAGTGCAATCACATTTGAAAATACTTTGATGTCCATTTCTGTTTTGTTATAATTTTTAATATTTGAACTTGTTATGTTAGGGGATCCATGTGCAATTAGTGGTTATCATTTTTTAAATGTAAGATTATGGAAAGACATGTTTTCAGTTTCTGAAAGACTAATATCATGGTTTAAGACGTTATATTAGTAATCTTTAGATTTTGACATGAAGAAGAAGTGTTCAAATACATGTCCTTATGATATTATCATCTTGTGCCTTTTTACCTATGCATCTATAGAAATTCTATTGCTTAATAATTAAGTTATTAGTGTACATAACCTATCAAAAAGGACACAATGGCAGTTCCAACATGTACATTAGTATAAAAAGTTTATTAGTAGCACATTGATTTCTGAGTTACTAAAGAAAAGTTAATATATTTAAATTAGACATAAAGTACTCAGAAGAATAATATTTGTGTATTGTAAAGACACTAAGTTCACAATAACCAAATACTAAGGTATAACCATACTTTGAAGTGAATTCATACAAAATATAAAATTAAGTGAAATAATTGTTAAATGGGACTTTGTGTGATTAAATTTTAGTAGAACAATTGTAAAATGTGACATTGTGTGATATAATTTAAGTTGAACAATTGTTAACAAAACTCCATGTATGAAAATATAGCGAGGACAACACAATTCATAATTGCAAACACTATATAATAAGTTCATTAGCTCAAAGGTACAAAGAGAAAAACATCTAAATAAATAAAAAAATATTAGGTGCTACATTTTGTCCAAATAGCTAAATGAAATAAAAATGCGATGGTGCTTGACAAAATCATTTCTCCAGCTTGATATCCCTTGTTATCTTGATGGAGGATAGTTGGCCACTGTCGATTTCTTCGACTGTTTCAGGAATAGATCTTTTTGACGGAGTAAGTGCAGAGTTGGCAACTACAGGGTCATAATCTGTAGAAATGGATAAGGGCTCATGCTATGACAAAGTTAAAACAATATCAGCATTATACAATATGAAGAAAGGTAGTGTTTAATAGGTTGATTTCTTAATCTTCAAAGAAAAACTCACTGAGACTGTTTGCAGTTCATCTTGAGACAGTTTTTCTGAGGTGGCCAACTTTGAAGTATGCTGCCAGATAAAAAAAATGTTAGTAAAATGTAATGCACATGGTGTTCATATTGAGAGTAAGAAAAAGTAGTACCTCTTCACATTTGAAATTATCCCTTATTTTCTCACGTATCTCTTCGTCTACTTTAAACCCAATGACTAACAGACTAGCCTTATTAAGTTGAAAACTGCTCTTATAGCCAACTCCTTCTTGAGCATCGCATCCAGTTCATATGGGAATTCAAGGGGATCATAATCTCCAGACTAAATCAAGAAAATAATAACTTGATTTTAACTTAAATCAATCAAGCATTCAAGCTTAAATCTATACGATGTATGATCAAAATACAAATTGTCATCAATGAAGCATTTGGTTATAACCTGATAAACCTTTTATACAGTACAGAGAAATTACCTTGGGACTGGCTCAGATGAAATGTGTTTGGAATAACACATGTGTTTTCCATCCTTTAAAGACACACTTCTGGTACATTAACAACATCCATCATAATACCATTCTGACTGGCCACACTCAAACTTCTCCAGAGTGGCAACAGTCACACACGTAGTCTCCTGAAACAGAAATAAGTGGTTTATGACAATTATTGGATAAGAAATTCGTTTGTCTAATTATGTAATTTTAATAAGTTACAGTTAAAGAGTAACAAACATTTTGCAGAAATGCAATTTCAGAGAGACTCAATATTTCAGCTTTCCAGAGAAATTTATCTAACTCAGAGAACTGAGAGCTTTGAGTCGTGTCAATCTGCATGCTTGAAGATGACAACAATGGCAACTCATTTTCGATTAAACATAGATCAGGTTCAAACGTATCTGTTAGTAATTCATGAATGCTCAAATATATTTACATAAATAAGACATAAATGTTGATACAATGGTCACTTACTTCTCTTTAAGGTTTTTAACCTCCTCAATGCTCACATCATTAATCAATAGTTTCGTGTCGTTCCATGTATTAGATACATTTAACGGATAACTTCCTGAAATTATTACACATATAAATGACAGTGCTTAAAGTTGGATCTAATTACAAACAGATACATATGATACCTTGAGGTTTTTTGATCCTTGCATTAATCAGTAGGACAACAATACTACCATCATCCTTATGATTGGTATAATACTCATTAAGTTGCACAACAAATTTTCCCCAAAGAGTACATTGTACAGAATGTTTGCCGAGTGACAAAAATTACAAAACAAACATCATCGATGTTAGAAATATACAATATTCAGAATCAATATTAGGGTAATAAAATAAGATCACAGGCACCTCATATCAGTCAAGTTAAATACAACTTTACTTTTGTTGTTATCAGGAATTATTTGGGATTGAGAAATTTCAGTAACTCCTCCAACGATATCTGCAAAACAATTTACCACATCAGTCATGTGTATTGTTGAACTTAAACAATAAAGTGATTTATTCTAAATGTCAAAATGTAACTCACCATATAATACATTAGACCTAAATTTACCCTCAACAATAGCATCCATTCCAATTAGGTTGAGGTAGTTCACAGAAAATCAATTTAAACTTATGATATGTAGATTTGAAGGAGAAATCATTACTGGAAACTTTGAAATTCTACATAACGTAAGAACATCCAAACTCAGGTTGCGATTTGAATTTTGGTACCAAATAAGGTGGCACAATCGCTTGAATCAAATTGAACTAAAAAATACAAATATTTTGTAATCAGTAAGGATATAACAGAACTGTTATAAGCACTGGCATATAAATTTTAGCATACCTTTGAATGAAACAAAATAAGCTCCAAGTGCTCCTTATTCTGAGCACTCGTTATAGACCACAAATGCTTACACCTAACAGCAATCTTCCATAAATCTTTGGAATCGTTGATGTTATTGATCGATTCGATAGGGCGCGCCATGGATGGATATATGGTATCTGTAAAAAATCTGTGAAAAGCAAGTTAGGCAGTATGAAGAAGGATGAATGGATAAAGAATAATAACAGAATAACAACGGATTGATTCTTTCTTCCAGGTGCGATTTGGATCGAAATAGACATGGATATATGTATGTCATTACGGTTAGGCATGGTGTAAGTAATGAGATTATATGGAAATACAAAGTGGCGAAGCATTGAAGGAAGGAAGAAGAACGTTTCGCTTTCCACAGCAATTTCAAACTGGATTCAGAGAAAGTTATTGTGAAGGCATGGGGAAGACAATGAGATGTTGAAGAACGGCGACCGAAGGACGTATCAGTTTCCCAACTGCTTCCCAATTGATTACGTGAGTATTAGGTTAACAATAGGTTATTATTAGTGTGAAAAAAAATATAAAACAGGGGAAAAAACCTGGGTGTGACACATCAGTCGTATTAATTGTCAAATCAATATGGTGCAAGTATTTCAGAAAGTTAAAAAATTACCCTTAAAAATAGACTAAATTGAAATTTACTAAAAATGATTATGGTACGTTAATGGTACTTTGATTTTTATAGATTTATAATAGACTATCATAATTGCATTGATTAATTGAATTATACATTGATCTTTCTTAATAAATTTTCACTTCTTTTCCAATTTTTGTTTTAATCTTTAAATTTAATTAATCCTAATAAATGTATAATTAATCTATTTCATTTTTTATTCCAAAGTTAAATATCTAGTTTATCATTCTAAAAATATAAGAATACAAATTATTTTGTAATAAGTTAGATCCTTATTTGAAATAAATAATATTTTGAAATTATTTAGATTTATTTAGATTTTTATAGAAAGTGTAATAAAACAAAACAAAATCAATTGATATTTTATAATTTTTTTAAACTTATCAAATAAGCAAAACATGTCAGAATATTTTCAAGTTAACTTTATAATTATAATCATGATAAAAAATGTTAAAAGGTAGTCACGAAAATTTAATAATAAATGATAATCATAAAAAATTAGGATAAAAGATAAAAATTTATTGATAAAATTATTTTTATAAATTGAATAAGTTAAAATGATTTTTATAAACAGGAATAAGTTACAAATAATTTTGTAAACGTAATAAATTTAACAATTTATACAATTATTTATATAAATGAGAATAAGTTACATATATTTTTATAAATGGACGGGTTCAAGACGCCTATAAAAAGAAAAAAAAGTTACAATAATTTTATAAACAGAAATAAGTTACAATTATTTTATTTTAATTCATGGTATCATATAATTTTCATATATATTAGTTGTATAATAAAAAGTTTTAAATATTTATATAATATTTAATTTTACAAATTTAGTTATGAAATTAATTTTATATATATATATATATATATATATATATATATATATATATATATATATATATATATATATATATATAATTATCAAGATTTAATTATTAAAAAGTCACACTAAATTGAATTTATCAAAATTGGATATAATAAAAAATGAGAAATAAAATACATAATTATGAAATATTATCTATGACTAATTGTAATAATAAATGTTAAATTATTATTTAACATTATAATTAATTTTTCGATATTCATAGATTTACTATTTTATTTCTCTCTTTACTTATATATACAATTATAAATGTTGTATTATTATTTAATATTAATTTTTTTTTTCAATTATAAATTTACTTTAATTACTTAGAATATTTATTTTACTTGACAACAAATTTATAGACATTAAAATAATAAATTTAATATATATCACTAATATGTGATATTTATATATTAAAATAATTAAATATGATACATATTAATCACTATTGAAATAAATAAATTGAAAATTATACGAAAAATATTAATTTTTATAATTATTTTATAACTGATAAAAATTTAGCTATTTATTCAATTGTTTTAAATAACTTACAAATATTTTTATAAACGATAAAATTTAACTATTTATTCAATTGTTTAAAATATTTTTATAAATCATCACACAAATTTAAAGCACTTATAAACGAGAAAAATTCTGCATATCGACATAATTATACTTAGAAACAAAAATAAGTTACAATAAATTTTATAAACAGGAATAAATTACAAATATTTTTATAAACGAAAAAACATACAACTATTGATACAATATTTTTAACATGAATAAGTTAAAATTCTTTTGTAAATTGTCACACAGATTCAATTATAAATTGGAAAAAATCCTACCTATTGTTATAATTACTTTTACAAATGATAATAAGTTACAATAATTTTTATAAATAAGAATAAATTACAAATATATAAACGTGAAAAATTCAACTATTGATATAATTATTTTTCTAAACATGAATAAATTTCAAATCTTTTTAAAAATGAAATATTATAAATGATCTACCTATTAGAATAATTATTTTTATAAACGTGATAAGTTACCATTAATTTTATGAACAGAAATTCAAATTATAAATGATTATATATTGTAATTATATGAATGTTAACTAAATACATATGAAATGATAGTTTGATAGGGACTCGTGCGATAGCATATGTTTCTTACTAGTACTAATATTAATAAGGTATAAAAAAATTATAATAAATTATAATCAATATTATTATTAATATAAAATCTAAAATCCTTCGCTAATTAAGAAAAATAGTCACTAATTTTCTTTTTATTGAATTAAAGACAATATTTTAAGGTTAATATATTTTCTAAATTTTTAAAGAAAATGAAAACTGATTTCATTATTGGTCAAATTATGTGGCTGATTTGTTTTATAACAGAAAGATTAATCAAAAATATGTTATTAGTTTTCTTAGTTTGAAAATTTTGAAGAGAGGGAAAGTGAGGGCTTAAAAACTTTTTTTTTTATAAAATATAGAAAAATATCTAACAATTTAAAAAAGGTTTTGTATTTCATAAATATAGAAAAACATATTGAGGTTTTAGGTTTGGCATAGTTCTTATGTTTTGAGAATTGATTGACGGTAGATTTTATGCAGGTTTTGGCAAGTCTGGAACTGGTGTGGTACGTTGACAAACAACTGAGAAAATGTTGCAGAATGTTTGAGAAACTTTGTATCAAAATGTCAAGTTTCTTCTTTTTAAACCTCAATCTATTTTTGAATGTTAGCAATATATGTTAATACATTTTGTTCACTCTATAGGATCTTGAATGCATACTCGAGCAAAAAAAATTAATCATTTATTGAATATATTTTCAATTTTTTTTTACGTTTATAACACGAGATTGTTATGACATTCTTTGCGTAATCAGGTCCAATTTGATGTTGCATATTTCTGTAAGCATTTTATCAATTTTGTGGAGCTATTTTAATTTAAAGGGCCGGACCAAATTAAATTTATTGCTTCATGGAATTTGGGGGCATGTAACTTTTTTACTTAATACCCATCTTTAGTTTTTATAACTCATAATTTAATTAATTGTTTCTTGATATGAATGGTAGTTCTTACAACAAAAAGTCTGTCTGTTTTGAATTTGATCAAAGTTTTTCTTAGTACAATTTTATATTTATTTAATTATTGGTCTTAAACATTTTCCTCATTTAAAGTGGCACATTTATGGAGTCTGTGTTCTCAAAAGAATGCTAGACGTAAAAGGCACAGGGAAATTTCTTGAAATTGAAAGATTTAGCATGATTTTAACACTGGTGTATGGGCAAGTTTATAATAATAGTCATAACTATGAATATAATATAGAGCCACGCAATATTATCATGTGACATGGCAATATGTGAAATGAAGTGATAACACATTATTAGAAGAAAGATATTTGTTCTTTTTTTTTTACATGTATACAAGTAAAGAATATTATTCTTTTCTTTGCATGTAATCCAGTATTAACTTTGATTCTTATGTTCTATTGCCTTGCATTTTAAGAAAATCATATTCTTACCATCCCTATATATTATTTGGAAGTAATGTGTACACAGATGTAAAAAAAATATTTACAAGAAGTTTGTCTTTATTGCATGTACTGAGTTAGCGTTTTCCTTCTATGAATGACAAGAGTGTAAGTAGGTTCTTGTGAATTACTTTTATATGCATTTAGTATATTCTTATAAACAATTTTCTAATTCAAAATTCCATTAATTATTGACAGGACGATATAAATTAAATAAGGAAATTAAACTTCTATTTGCTCAAAGTCAAAGAAGATCAAGATCGACTACAATTGGACAATATATATAAGCATAAATTCAAGAATAAATTAAGGTACGTATATCTCCTAACTCTACTCATTCTATGTTTTTATATATTGAGTTCAATAAAGATTTAGTTATCTATAATAATTTTAATTTAATAAATGTAACTAATAAGTCTACTTTCAAGATTAGGTTTGTACAAAACATTAAAAGATATAGGTCCGCCATTATTCGATGGCGAGAGCTAAAATTATTAGTTCCTTTTCATTGACTGGTTGAGTCATATTTTCTTCTCTTAGAGCCTTGGTGAAGAATGTGATTGACCCAGTTTTTGAATTAAAAGAGCTCCAAACCTATTACTTGAGGTGTCGTTTTCTAAAACGAGATCTTTTTTAAAACTTGGAAATGTTAAAACTAGGGCAGAAGTCAAGTTTTGTTTCAGCTATTTAAATGTCTGGCCATCACTGTTTTCCACTAAATATGTCTCCGAGGTCCTTTGATGGATTTGCCATCTTTCCAAATTTTAGTGAACTTTTGGTGAAATCTCATAAGCCTCGAAAATCGTCAAACTCCTTTAACATTATTTTGTGTAGGCCACTATAAGACACTTGCCAACGTAAAAGGATCAATCTCCACACCTTCTATAAAAATAAAATGTTCCACATGATCAACACTAGTATCCACAAAGTTGCATTTATTTTTGTTTGCCTTAAGATCTAGCTAAAGAAAAATATCTAAACATAGGATAAATAATGGAGTTGGTCCTCATAACTTGGAATATGCACCAATATATCATCAAAATCCATCATCATATATTTCCTCAAAAAGTTTTAAAATGCCATCTTGGGTGCAACATCACAAAGTATTAAATGAGGCCCATGGATATAAAATGTTATCTTTTGCACATCTTCAATCATCAGCCTCACTTGGTTGTATCCAAATTTTTCTTATACTTTCCCAGTCACCTAAATAGGGAATTTATTAGAGACGATTACCTTGTTCAAAGCACAAAAGTCTAGACACGATCTTCCACGACCCAACTTTTTCTTCACCAATTTGGCTAGGACATATCACCTCTGTTGTAGAATCTTTTTCAATTGATGTTCAATTTCATTCTTGTGGGGTTGAGGGGATAAGGATAACTATTTATAAAGTACTCTCCCTTCTTAAGGTGAATATCATGCTCTTGTCACTTTGTCATGGGTAGCCCACATGTAATTATGAACACTTTTCTATACCTTGTCAACAACTCTTTAATCTAACGGTGAAGAAAAAAAACATGTCTTCTGTGATGACAAAGAGAAAGTAATAAATCTCATGCCATACCATAACCGAGTCTCCCTTATAGGTTTTGTAAAACCAACATATTATGTGTTTACTTACTTCACCTAACAACTCTACTCATTGGGGGTCAATTAGAAAACACAACACCTTTTGTGCTTAATCCACCCACAAGCCTTCAATTAAAGTCGATTGTGGCATTTCAAAAAAGTTTAATATCATCCAAGTGACTCAAAAAATCATTAATGGTAGAAATCAAATCCCCCAAATCCAACACCACCTTCTTGTAAACCCCTTAGGCCATTACCTTAAATCTGATTCCACTTTGACATTGAGAAAAGTAGTTTCTTCTACTGGCCATCCTACTACTCTGACCAACTTGTTCAACATGAAATTCTTATGAAGCATGCCATTAGACTAACACTAACATTGGCATTTCCTGCAATTTTAACTTTAGTTTTACGCTATAAACATTTCTGATCTCTATCATAACCGACCATGTCATTAATATGGGTCAGACTCATAACATTGAGCTTGATCCCTTAATTGTTTTTCTCTTTTGTATTGGCAATATTTACTTTTTCGTCTCCTCATCCATCTCATTCATCCCCAATCACCATCACACCAACTTATCAATTACAACATTTATGACAAGGTGGTAAGCACCATTGCACTTAAAATAGGGACTCTTTATCATTGGTTCTTCAATATCTAGACTTGAAAGTTGAAGAATGTCATACTTGTGGGGAAGAATTTTCCTTGATCCTGATGAGCTTTTAATTTTGGGATTGACATGTTTCCCCCCAGTCTAGATTTTATACCTAACTTTGTTGATTAGACTCAAATGCACTACTCGAGTTAGGCTTGTAGATAAAATCAACTTGAATCCCTTAGGCCAATAGTCATGAATCCCATTCAGTCTCACATGTTCTCTTGTACTTTTGTTTCTACTACACTAGAGAAATTGATCAACTTTGGGCATAAGGCTTCACATGCACCATCTAATATCTTCCATTAGTCCATGGAAGAAATACACTACAAATAGAGTTTTAGTTAATTGATATATTTGTGCAGCTAATCATTCATTTTCCTTGATGTATTCCTCAACACTACCTTGTTGTTTTGAAGAAATAGAATGTAGGTCTATCCATACACCGTTGAACTAAAATTAGTTTAATATTAAGACTCGTATATTAGACTCTAAAATTTTGACCTTGACAATTGTAATCTAACTTGTGGCATCACCGCACATGAGCTTTGAGAGTTCATTGTTTTTCCCTGATTGGCATAACTCATTGAATGACTCACTTTTTAGTTTCTGAATCATCTTTTTGACATTTTTGTTTTCTATATGATTAAAATAACTATAACTCTCTAGATTCTCACACTCTATGATCTCTAAGCTCTAAATGGTTAAGATATTAGTATTTTTTTATCCATTGCGGCATGTGCATGCATCTCAAGAATTTCAACCTTCATGGTTGACATTCTTTCTTCCAATGTGTTCACCTTGTTATCTCTATTTTTCTTTGGAGACATTAATAATCCATAGTCCTTTTCTAGCTAGTAACATATCTGATAGGTAAAAAAAAATTGAAAGGTACTAAGGTCCAAAATTGAAATATCGAAGAGTGACATGCCTGATCCTAACCAACCTTTCCCACATGCAAAAGAAAATTAAATAAACATAAGGATGTGATATTTATTAAAATATATGAGCACTAACTTGAAGGGAAATCTATTTTATGCTCTCACCTAAAAGAATATCCAAGAGTGATATACCTTCTAAACAACCTTTTCCACATACAAAGAATAGACTCATACAATCTTTCTTCCCCTGTAAGCTCACATTTTCTACATTATTAGTTTTCCTTATGTACCACCTCCATAGAGTCACCTATTGATTCCCCATATGTAACTCTATCAATGAGATGTTTATCCATTAAAACAATTTCACCAAGATGCCGCTTTATCATCCAAAAACAATACATTCTCTTGTATATGCACATGATTATATTATAACATTTAGTCATACTTTATAAATCTAAATGGTTGTGCACATGATTCTATTGCCAGATTGCTTTGATTCGATGGCAGAGGTTGTTATAAGCATTGTGACTAAAGTTGCCGAATACTTAGTGGAACCTCTAATACGGGAGGGGAAATACTTCTTTTGTTTCAACAATTTTATTGGGGAAATTGATAGTGAAAAGAATGAGCTAGTATTTGAAAGAGATTATTTAATTGATCGAGTTAAACAAGTTAAACAAAATGCTGAAGAAATTGAGAAACCAGTGGAAAAATGGTTGAGTGAAGTGGAAGATTTACTAAAAGTAGTGGATAATTTGGATCAATTGATGAAAGAAAATAAAAATTGCTTTCAAGGAAGGTTTCCAACGTGGAAACAATATCGTATATGCAAGCAAATGATAAAGAAGAAGGAGGCAATGGGGAAATTAAAAGGAAAAAGTTATACTTTTCAACCATTTTCTCATCCTGCTCCTCCTCTAGGGATTAAATTCGTGTCTTCAGAAAACTTCACTTATTTTGAATCAACTAAAAAGGCTACTAATCAACTCTTGGAGGCACTTCAGAACGAAAAAACCTACAAAATAGGAGTATATGGGATGGGTGGATCTGGGAAAACAACTCTTGTAACGGAATTGGGTAATATGGTTGAAGAAAAGAAGATGTTTGATAAGGTTATACGAATCATAATATCTCAAAATGTCAACATTAGAGCCATTCAAGGACAATTGGAAGATGCATTAAACTTGAAACTTGAGGAAGAAAGTGATGAAGGAAGAGCAAAACGTTTGTGCCAGATTTTAGAAACAAGGGGCCGAGTTTTAATAATATTAGACGATTTATGGAGAGAGTTTAATTTGACGAGTATAGGGATTAAGTCATGCAATGAAAGCATGAGAGCATGGAAGATCATTTTAACCACTCGTAATCAACATATATGTGATTTGATGGATTGTGAAAAGAAGATTCATATGGGACTCTTAGATGAAGGAGAGTCTTGGAAGTTGTTCCAAAAACATGCAAAAATTGATGACAAATTCTCTGAGTCATTAAATGGTGTCCCAATAAAACTTTGTCATGAATGTAAAGGACTACCCATAGCAATAAAAGTTGTGGGATCTTCATTAAAAGGAAAATCTAAAGCTTCTTGGAAAAAGGCATTTCGCAGTTTGAAGCATCCACATTCCATTGAAGATCAAGTGGAAGGAGTGGGAGATGCTCTTAAATGTCTTAAATTAAGCTATGATTATTTAGGAGATGAGAAGGCAAAAGCACTCTTCCTAATGTGTTCCATATTTCCAGAAGACTATGAAATCTCAATTGAGGATATTATTCGATATGCAATCGGGCTTGGTCTGGGTGATATGTTTTCATTAGAATCATCAAGGGATGATATCGAAGATAGCATAGGCAAACTTTTAGAAACATGTTTGTTGATGCATGTTGAGGAAAGAAAAAAACACGTGAAGATGCATGACATGGTTCGTGACACGGCCTTATGGATTGCAAAGAGATTTGAGAATAAAAAAATCTTGGTAAATATTGACATACCATTTAGCAACATGGTAGAAGATGATGGTGTATTAAATTGTTTTGCCATAACCTCATGGTACCAAATGGGTGATCAATTTTATCATTCATTGCATGCTCCAAATCTTAAAATTTTACTGATTAATGGTTCCGTGGATTTATCACATGCAACATTTGAAGGTATAGAAGGGCTCCAGATACTTTCGATAATTAATGATGAAGATCCTGTAGAATCGTTATCATTACCTCTGTCAATTCAACTTTTGACAAATCTTCGAACTCTTCGCTTGAATGACTGGGAGTTAGGTAACATTTCTTCCATATCAAGCTTAACTAAACTAGAGATTCTCGACTTGCAAAATTGTAGCTTCAATGAACTTCCTAATGACTTAGGAAATCTCAAAAAATTAAAGCTTCTAGACGTGTCATATTGTCATTTTGTTCAATCAGATAACTATAATGGGGCAATTGGTAGATGTTCACAATTGGAAGAGTTATATCTTTCAAAGTTGACGCCGACATCCTACTATTCTCGGTGTGTTGAAAATATTATTACTCTTCCAAAGTTGAAAAGGTTTGATTGTCGTAGTCCCATGAGTGATTATAATTATCATCTTAAATCCTCAAGAATTTTACATGTACCCAACTTTGATAAATTAAAGTTGCCCACGTCTAAAAGAAATATTCTTCAACTAGCTGAAACTGTTCATTTTGAAGATGATTTTGGAGGATTTAACAATGTTTTCCCTGACATGGTTAAACTCGTGGGAGGTATGAAATGTTTGAAATGTCTTCATCTTACAAATTGCTCAATGATAGAACATATATTTGATTTACTCTCTAATTCCGACGTTGATCTTTTGATTCCAAAGTTGGTGGAGTTAGTTTTGGATAACGTACAAAGTTTGAAAGAATTGATTCGAGGCACACCTCTTCAAGCGTCATTTTTCTTTGAGAAATTAGAATCACTAAATATTTCGGACTGCCATCAGTTGCACAACATATTCCAATCGGAGTACAACTTACAAAATCTTACGATCATCAAAATAAGGAATTGTAAGTTTGGTGAGTCACTCTTCTCAATATGTAATGCTCAAAGTATGCATCAACTAGAAGAGCTTCATTTAGTGCATTGTGATGAGTTGAAGCATGTGATTGCCAATGCGGGAGAGAAAGTTTCTAATATCCAAGTTGAATCCATTGAGGCTTTTCCGAAACAGAGTTCTCAGTTTAGGATGCCTAGATTGAAGAAGCTTTACATTATATCATGCAGCAACTTAGTGTCAGTATTTCCAATCTGTAGTTTTGAGGAACAAACACTACTTGAAGAAATATGCATACGAGGTGCTCCTAGTCTAAAACATGTATTTGGTGAATGTGATCACCAACATCACTCATCTCACCAATTCCAAAACCAAAACACCCATCCTGATTTAAACTATCTAACACTCGACGATCTTGAAAGTCTTATTGGCATATGTCCTGAAAACAATCGTGCAAAGTGGCCATCTTCAGAAACGCTACGTGTGGGTAAATGTCCAAAATTGAGTGCATCATTGATAGCTACGATGACCAGTTCTAAGGTAGGAGAAGTACCTTATCCTCTTTATAAGATGCAAAAATTTTACGAACCCAATTCTCTAAATTATGCATTTAATGACTTTTTATTATTTCTGCAGATAGAGAATTTGTCTTTAGAAGGTTTTTCAGAACTGAGTCTGATATCAAAGGTGGGTCCTACTCCAAGTCATATTCTAAATCTGCAATGTCTTGGAAAGTTAGAGGTTGATAGATGTGAAAACTTGAAATCTCTATTCTCGATGGAGATGCATGGAAGCCTACCAGAGTTAATGTTTCTGTTAATTTCCGATTGCAGTCAACTGGAACAGATAGTTTTAGAAAATGAAGAACTTGTAAAGCTAAGTAATGCTGAAGTTTATTTTCCAAAACTAACAATGATAATGATCCTCAGTTGTGACAAAATGAAAAATCTTTTCTCTGTTGATATGGCAAGAATGCTTCCAAAGTTGACAAGTCTATGTATACTGGATGCTGTTAAACTGGAAGAAATTTTTAAACATGGAAATGGAGACAATACTCACACTGATACAGAAATTGTTCTTCGAAACTTAGAAGGAATCAGGCTAACTAATCTTCCTTCTTTTGTTGATATTTGCAAAGATGTTAAGTTCAAGATGCCAAAACTTCTACGTCCCTCTGTATCCTCGTGCCCCAAAATTGTTCCAAATTTTTGGAGGAATTTAAAAGTCCCCTCCTCCCAAAAAACAAAAGTAAGAACACAATCTTTATTTTTATTTAAAATTTGAAACTTGAAATAAATATTTAGAAAAAATTAATAGAAATGTTCATTTGATTGTACTAGTTTGAAATAGTTTCTCTCCTAACTAAATTTTAAATGTATTGGTGATAATGTTTCTACAGAGTGAAATAGAAGAAGTACCAACAAAAGAAACACATAGAGATTATGATTTGGATTTATCTTAAGCATTGGTAAATAAAAAACTCATGACGGTAAGTTTTAGAGTAAATAAATTAAGTACCTTGAATTTTTCAAGGAAATGATGTTTAGATTATAACTTTTAAAAATAGAGTTCATAAGTTATTTATTTACTTTGAAAAATGCAATTTTTTAAATAAAAAAAAACTGAATAAATCATTGTCATTTATTTGTGCAGACAAAAGAACTTTTGGGTTCGAAAGATATCAAGAATGCGTCCAACTCCGAATCAGATTTTAAATCTCCAATGTCTACAAAAGAGCTTGTAAAACATCTTAATGCTTAAGTGTGATTTCCAAAGATAAAACATATAAAGATTCACAATTTCCACAAAATGAAAATTGTTTTCTTTTGTTGTATATCTACTCCTCCCTCCATGCACATAGAGTCTATACCGAGATATATTTTGGTATTCTCTCTTTCAACATAAAATATTTGATTATATAATTAACTTGATCATCGTAGTTTATTTAAAATGGCTCAGAGAGTATTTAATTATATTTTAATATAATTAGTTTAATTAGAATTATTAATTTAAGGTTTTATATTAGTTGGTATTTTAGTTTAATTGTTATTGAATGGGGCTTCCACTAGTATTTGGGTATTTTAGATAATAGCCCATTAATATTATTATAAATGTGAGTGTCTTTGACACATTGGAGATATGAATCAAATGAAAAATTGTCTTTTATCTTCCTTTATATTATTTAATTTTTTTATTATTCTTCCCCTTTCTTAGCATACACCCTAGTTTAGGACCTTGATAGGAATTGCTTCCTATCAATCGGTGCTTTCATTTCCGATCTCACTTTTCACTTTAAATCATGACAATATTATTGTTTGATGGGAAAAATGAGGCCTATTGATGGATTCTTTGTTTTGAGAAATTTTTCAAGGAGCATGGAACACCTGAGTCATTGAAAGTGTTAAAAGTTGTTGGAGCTATGAGAGGTTCTGCTCTAAAATGGTGGCTATGGTGGTCTCATGTTCATCGTAAATATAGTTGGGATACATTTACAACAACTTTATTATGGAGACTTAAACAGGAATGAAGAGAAATTTTACTAAAACAAGAGGATGAGCCAGATATGAAATCATCTTTTGTATCAATGGAGTCCATAAATCTACAAGTTGTTGAAGATGATGCAGCAGAAGAACCAAATCTGAGGCTACCTCACGATGAATAAATAGGTGGTGATTTCACCATTTCTTATAACTCCAATTCCTGCAAAACTATGGTCCATGACACCACAACCTTTCCCATATATTCTTCACACTCTGTTTTCAAAAGACTTTTAGCACCATTGTATCGTTACTAAAGAAGAAGATTTTGAAAAGCTTCTCGACACATTTTCTAGCAACAATGGTCTCTAATAAACCTTCATTATTGTCGCCACCCTTGAAACCACAGGACATAGCTTCATCTCATTCACCACCGTTGAAACCCATTCCAAAACCTTCCAAGTCCGGCATTCAACACTGCTTCGATCGCCGCATAATCCAACAATCTTAGAAACAACAAGCTAACAACTCAACCTCTCAGGTTGAATTCGTTTCTCTCCCACCACTGGTAAAACCCAACGACGGGAAGGCTCCACCAAATATGTGGCTCCATGATGATGTCGATTTTACGATTCTGCCAAAGCCACCAGATCCTAATTTAATAAATGAGAATGATGAATTTGATGAGCAATCCAATAGTGCAAGAAACATGTTTGATCAAATTCCTAAGAGGGACTACAGTTTCCCCTTTCTTCCTAGCAAAGTTGCTATCACATTAAATACTAGTGTGATGCATACTGAAACTCTCACTGATTTCACTACAAGTTTCACTTTTACTATTGATAAAGTGAATGATACTTCCTATGGTGACGACTTTGTGTTTTATATTGCTCCATTGGGTTATCAGATTCCACCTAATTCAGCTGGTGGTGTTTTTGGTCTTTTTAATACTACTACTAATAGTAACGCTCTTATGAATTATGTTGTTGCTGTTGAGTTTGATACTTTTGTTGGGGCTACGGATCCACCAATGAGACATATTGATGATGAGTTTTATTGCTTTTGAAAAATTTGATATTGATGATAATCTTGGTAAGATTTGTTATGTTTTGATTGATTATAGTTCTGACAAGAAGATTTTGAAAGTGTTTTGGTCTTTTTATGGAAGGATTATTAAAGCTTGGTTGGAAATAGGTTCTTTTGATTCCGCGATTGCGGTGGTTGAGCAGATGGAGAAGGACGGAGTGAAAACTGATTTGATCACGTTTAATACTTTGCTTGAGGGGTTATATTCAAAGGGTCGTTTTGAGGATGGTGAGAAACTGTGGGGGAAATTGGGTGAGAAGAATGTTGTGCCTAATATCAGTACTTACATTGCAAGGTTGTTGGGATTGACTATGATGAAGAAAACTAGTGAAGTTGTTGAGTTTTATGAGGAAATGGTGAAAAAGGGTGTCAAGCCTGATACTTTTATCTTCCATGCTTTGATCAAAGGTTTTGCAAATGAAGGGAACTTGGATGAAGCTAAGAAGTGGTTTGGTGAGATTGGAAAATCCAAGTCTGACCCTGATATGGCCACTTATTCTATAATTAATCATTTTCTTTGTGAGAAGGGTGATTTTAAAATAGTCCTTGAGATGGTTAAGAAGATATTTTACACTCATTGTCGTGTTGATGCATCATTACTGCAACTTATGGTTGACAAACTTCAGATGAGTCCATGGTTATAGAAGCCAAGGAAGAATTGAAAAATTGCATAATATAATTGTGTTGTTTCTTTAGATTTGGAAGACATCATCCGTTTAAGCAATGAGATCCGGAAGTTATTTTAGAACCTTGAGGACAAGGTTCAAGTGATCCCTGCGGTAATGATGGAGAGTATTTAATTATATTTTAATATAATTAGTTTAATTAGAATTATTAATTTAAGATTTTATATTAGTTTGTATTTTAGTTTAATTGTTATTGAATTGGGTTTCACTAGTATTTGGGTATTTTAGATAATTGCTCATTAATATTATTATAAATATTAGTGTCTTTGACACATTCGAATCTTCCTTTATTTTATTTAATTATTTTTATAGTTCTTCCTCTTTCATAACATAAACCCCAGTTTAAAATCTTGATAAAAATTGCTTCCTATCACTTAGTCACTGAAAGCAAAAGAGAAATGGCTTAGTCACAATAAATTCCAATTCCTTCCAATGTTAAGGCAATAAATTAGGTGAAAATAAAGTGATAGTTTTGTAACTAAAAATTATATAAAAAATAAAGTGATAAATCATTGAATTTGTATTTGTATGTTGCTAATTGCAATGGTAAGTGTAACTATAGGTGCAACAAGGTGTTTTATGTATTTGAGAGGAAAAAAAATAGAGAAAACGCATATTTATTCACTTTGACAACTTGTTTTTAACTAAAAGAATAACATTGTTTTAAACATCAACATGAGAATTAGAATCTATCAATTATGCTACCCATGATCTTGTCTTTCAAATTAGAATATACTATCTTTTGAGAGAAAACTCGGCCAATTTTTTCTCTACAAAATTCGTAGATTGTTTTGGCACATATATCTTTAGAAATTGTCTCTTCTAACCTTTCATCCTAGTTTCCTTGATAAACCACGAATTTTCATCATTCCACATACAATCCAATTTTTTTTCAAATGACCTTGAATTGGTCACAACCAAAAAACACGCGGTTTAGTGTTTTCACTAACTCAGGAAATCCACCAAAACGTATGATGAATTTCTACCAATCTTGATAAACAAGATTGATATCACCACACAATAATAATGAACAATCAAAGAAAGAAAAAGAGGAAAAAATTAATTTCTGCAGAGTTTCTCTCTATCCACAAACTGTGGAAAAATTTTATTATTTACTTTGCAATTGCAAAATACTGTGAATGAATTGATTACAAAAATAGGGGTTACTCCCTCTATAATAGATTTAGGTTAGCTTGTTCCCTAAGCTAAATCAAATATATTCTATTTTAGATTTAAATCAAATATATCCTAATTTAAAATCAAATATATGTCTAACAAACTATTTCCACACTCCTATATCAAATCAAATCAAATATTTTAGACACAACGAATTACTTTCAACACACCACCTAATTTATTGTATCTAAGCTATCTATATTCATCATAGCTCTTAGTCTTCGAAATACTCCGACATGCACAACCTTCGCCATGATTTGATTACATGTTCTACAATGTCCCAAATTTATCTTCCCATCAGTTACCTGGTCTCGAAGATAGTGGAACTTCATTTCAATGTGCTTGCATCGACCATGAGCTATAGGGTAATTGCTCCATGATCTTTACCTGTAATTTCTTCGACCAAGTTCACCATCCAAGTTGCTTGACATGCACAAACAGAAGCAGCTGTGTATTCTGCTTTGCATGATGATAATGCTACAACTGATTCCTTTCTCGAACTCCAAGCAACTGGTGCACCACATAACATAAACACATATCCTACTATGGATTTTCGATCCTCAGCATCACTACACCAACTCGAATCTGTGTACCCCACTAACTTACATTATTTTCCTTTATTAGCTGCTAGAAATAAAATGCCATAGTCAAGAGTTCCTTTCAAATACCTCGATATCCTCGTTGTCGCTGCTTGGTGTGATACCTTTGGCTTCTGGATGAATCTAATCACCTTACCCATAATTTATGCTAAGTCATGCCTCATATGACAAAGGTATCTTAAGGACATAATAATTCTTCTATATTGGGTTGGGTCGACTTTATCTTCCTCTAAGTCTTTCGAAAGTTGCAGTCTTGGTTCTACAGGTATCGAAGTCGAATTACATTCTTCCATCTCAAATCTCTTGAGAATTTCACCTGAATATCTTTTTTGATGCATCATCAAACCTTTACTAGTCTTGTAGAATTCAATGCCATGGAAATGTGAAATATCATCCAGATCAGACATTTCGAATTCCTTGGTGAGATCACATTTAAAGTCTTCAATCTCCTTCTTGCAGCTACCTGTTATTAACAAGTCATCGCCATAGAGACATAGTATAAGCAATTCACTATTGCTTATTCTTACATACACTCCATGTTCAGTTGTGCACTTTACAAACTCCTTTTCCCTAAGAAAACTATCAATCTTATTATTCCAAGCTCTTGGAGCTTGTTTCAATCCATACATGGTTTTATGAAGCATGTACACCTTTCTTTCTTCGTTATGTTTCACAAACCTTACTGGTTGTTTAACATAAACTTCTTCGTTTAAGGGTTCATTAAGGAATGCACACTTCACGTCCATCTGACATATGTGCCAACTGTTTGTTTTTGCTTAACCAACAAACAACCAAATTGTTTCGATCCTAGCCACAGGTGCAAAAACCTCATCGAAGTCAATTCCTTCTTTCTGGAGAAATCCTTTCGCCGCTAGCCTTGCTTTGTGTCGAGTTACTTCCCATTTAGGGTTCATCTTCACTTTGTATACCCACTTGACATCAATTTCCTTCTTGCCTTGAGGCAATTCGACAAGTGACCAAGTGTTGTTGTCTTCGATGGATTTCACTTCTTCGTTCATTGCTTTCACCCACTTCGAATCTTTCAATGCTACATCTGCATTGGCAGGTTCGACATTTGCATAGAAAGCATAATTTACCAACTCACCTTCGTTATCAACCACATCATCTAATGTAACCATACAATCTTGCAATCTTGCAGGCATGCATCTGGTTCTCTGAGGTCTGTTTGTACTTGTACATGGTTGATCTATAACTGTTGGTTCCTCTTGTTAAACTTCTCTTTCGACTTGAGTTTTTGGTTCTTCAAGCAAGATTCTCACTGAATATTTCTTGACATTTTGAGTCCAATCCCATTCTTTCAGCTCATCTATGATCGCGTCCCTGCTGATTACAATTTTCTTGTTCACTGGTGTAATACGGTGAACTGACTTTGAGATTTTTGTATCGCAAATGTTGCGGATAGCAAGAGTCGCCACCGACTTTTCTTTTATCCAATTAAGGGAAGGTGAAAAGTACAGGAAAAGACCTTCGTTAGATTCTGAGTAAGGGAGAAGGTTATGAAAAGGGAAGGTATTCGCACCCCTTTTCATCCGTAGTTATCTACGGGCTCTTAGTTGCTTTTAGCTCACTTTAAAAAATTGCTTTCTGTGTGTTTGACAAAAATGTTTTGAAAAAGGAATTTCGCTTTGACTTTGTAATGATTCGTGTAGGAATGTATACAAAGTGTTCGGAAATGTTTTGTTTTGAAAAGAGTTTGAACTTTGAAAAAAAGTGTGTGGTGTGAAAATCATTTTGTTTGAGCAAGCAACTGGAAGTCTTATTACCTACTCAGAATGGTCGTTTTCGTGTTGCTTTCGTTTCCTTTAGAATATTTTTATCCATACCATTATTTGGTTGGGAACCCTATTCGTTGGATGTAAAGGGACATTCGAAGGGACATCATATGGTCATTGAAGGCAACTTGTAGGAGTATCCTAGCACATTCGAAGGGTCGATCGTCACTTTTCGTAGGCAACAATCGAGGGACAAGATCATGTATTCGTAGGCGACATCGTGGGTCTATGATCTTTGTATCGAAGGGACTATGATGATATGTTTCGTAGGCAACGGTGCTAGGATACCTCTACGTTCGAGGGACTTGACCATTTGTATCTGTAAGGCAACGAGAGAGAATTACCCTTAGGGGTGCATGTGTGAGAAAAGTGTGTTGAATTCAGATATATTATCTTATGAAGTTAGAAGTGATCTATGTTCATTTTATCTTTCCATACACGCCTAATTACTAACAGTTTATAGGGTGCGGAAAATAAATTGCGGAAAGTAAAGTGCGGAAAAGTAAAGTCCTACGCTATTACATGGCTTTGGGACAATTACATAATAGGAGTGCGGAAAGTAAAAGTCCTAATTAATCTATTACATCCCATGAGCAGTTACATAATATTTGAAAGGGATGCGAGAAAATAATCCGAAACATTACAACCTGTAAGCAGATACATAATCGGAAAATATAAGAAAACTCGCACAAGAGAAACATGTTAATAAAAATAAGATCTTTGAATGAGGAAAAAGGTTTTAGGTTAGTAATGACAATTAGATGATAGAGTAATTTTTTGGGAAATTTCCGGATCGTTTTTGATTATTAATAGCAATTAAAAGTCAATTTAATGGTTAATTAGCAATTAAATAAAATATGCATGCAAAAATATTAATTTTAATGTCAAAAATTAAATAAGTATTTTTCTGATTAAAATGCAAAAAGAAAATATTTTTTGTGATTTTTTAATGGATGAGAAAAATATTTAAAGATAAATTAAATTAGATGCAAATATTAAAAGAAAAAAGAAAATAGAAAAACATGTTAGTTCAAAGTTGCAAAAAAGAAATTGTCATGCCAAGGATCGAACCCAGGTCCTCTTGGAGAAACCAAACGCCTGCTTGCCATCTGAGCCAAGTATACTTGGTGTTTATCATCTGCAATCAATTGTTTAAAAGGGTAAACGTGTCATTAGTTTTGGAATTCAAAGCACAGTCAACATGTGGGCCCAGGTTATAACGCGTGAACGAATCAGATGGAGCCATTATGCCACGTGACGCCATGTCGAGTCGTCGTCCAATAAGCACGGAGCCTAGCTCCTACTGCCTTCTCCGACGACTCAAAATCCAAACCTGCAAAAATACTAAAAATCAAAGCTTATGGTTAAGGCTACCCCCCCCCCTAAATCGGGGTCTGCGAATCCAATGGTGACCTCCGTTTGACTTGAAACGACCTGTAAATAGAGTTTTGAAGCAAGCAATTCTAAAAACCCCAACAATGGCAAAACGCGATTTGGACGTTCAAGCTCATGAACGATGGCCCAGATCCTGTCTATGATACCTCATGATCATGTTAGAATGGCTAGTTTCAATTAAAACACACAGATAGTAAAAATACGATTTCAAGAAAAATATGAATATGTATGTTCATGTATAGCTAGATTCATGCGTGTTTGGCCATGGATAGTGATGTATACTTACTCAATCTTACCTCAGGAACACAATGGAATGATTGAGAGTGGCTGGAAAAGCAAATTCGATTTTGCCAACTTTGTAAGAATTTTGTGATTTTTAGGGTTGCTTCAAGAGGCTAGGGTTTTGTCCTTTGGTCTTGTGAATGCAATAGGTATTTATAGAGCAAGATTTTGAAGCAAAAAGAATGAAAAAATATATGCTCTTGAATGCAAAATATTTTCTCTTTCAAATTTAATCAAATCTTTCCAAAATTTGATTTTCTCTTTCTTGCATGAGCTAGCACGAATTTGGCATGTCTTGTGGGCTTCCTTGGTCCTCAAGTTTGATAGAAATCCAACCCAACTTGTTTTCCAACTTGTTTTCATATTTTATTTAATTTAAATTTGAATTAAATGCTTTTAAATTTAAAAATAAATCAAAAAAATAGAAAGGGGTCGTGGCAAGGCATCAAGAGGTCACAAATAATATTGTGATCAAGTTTGGATCATAAAATTATAGGCCCATTTGGAAAAAATTGGATTTTGTCAAATATGTTTCTTTGTGCAATTCTTCAAAAATGCTCAACTTATGCAAGGTGTATCTTGCTCAATTTTTAACATTTTTGAGTGTTCTTGGACTTTTTAAAAATCTCTAGATGTCCTCTAAACAACCTTTTTGTTTTCATCTCAATTGGAGTTTCCATACTCAATAACACTTCTTTACAAAAAGTTGACTTTTTGTTGACTTTGAAAAGGACCTGTAATGTTTTGATCCATATCTTCAAAATGAAGCATTTTCTGACCATGCTTGGGAGACATGAAGTTGTAGAGAATTGAATTCTCTTCAAAATGAGAGGTGGTAGAAAAATTTCTAATAAAGTATGAGGAAGTTATGCTCAGTCAAAGTTTAGTTGACTTTTCATCAAAAAAACCTAATTTGGAAAGTTTGACTTTTGACCAAATCTTGAGTTTTCTTGATGAATCATGATCAACCCTTGATCAAATGATGAATGCTACTTCAAAATATGGATGTTGACCAAAAATTATGAAGTTTGACTGTATGTTGACCACAGTTGACTTTTTGTCCAATACAACTGATTTTCTACTATCTGAGCAATTGTTTGAGGAAACTTGACTTGTAAGGCTTGAAACTTGACATGGAGATTCTTTGAAGCATAAGAGGAAGCATGATGATCACTGGAGATGTTGGAAATCCATCTTGACCTGAGAATTGCCAAACCCTAGTTTGGGTTGATTGCTTAGGAGAGGTTTTGTCTGGTCAACCCTTAAGGAATCCTTGAGTATGGATATAAGAAATGTCTTGAGGAATAAGAGGGAAAATTTTGGGGTATGACAGCTGCCCCTATTCAATCTTCTTGTACTGGAAGGGTTAGATTGGCATGCTTGCCTTTCGTGACCTGAAGGTAGAAGATGATTGAACACTTGAGTACACCTGAAAATTTGCACTCATCGTTGATTGATGATGCATGGGAATGGGCTTATAGGTGCCATTTGGAGAAGCTGGAGACTTCACTAGGGAATGAGTCGTACGTTAGACTCAAGAATGTCGTCTGAATAGAAGAGTTGTCGGAGATGGGCTTAAGATGCCATCCGGAAAGATTGATGTTGAGGAACGAGCCGTATGCTAGACTCTGTAGATATTCCTGAAAGTAGAATGGAGTATGGAGACGGGCTTAAGATGCCATCCGGAGAGAGTCATATGTTAGACTTTGCGCTCGTCTTTGAATGAAGTAATTGGTTTGTACTAGTTTTTTTAACCAAATATGCAGCATTCTGAACGTGGAGAGATGTCGACAAATAGTCAGAGATGGGCTTAAGATGCCATCCAGGGAAACTGAGTCGTATGCCAGACTCTGTAGTTGCTGTTGATAATAAGAGAGAGGCAGAATAAATCTTTGTCTTGATTACTCTGAGGGGATAATAGGTGGCAAAATATGGATAGTCTCCCTGTTGTGCTTCGGGTGTTGATCCAATGCCTGTTGTCGGAGGACAACTTGAGTAGTCGTTCGAATAAGGTTTCCCGTCTTGTTTCGGGTATTAATCCTGGACTTGTTGTTATAGTCGTTCAGATAAGTTTCCCGTTCTTGTTTCGGGTATTAATCTTTGACCTTTAGTTTGGAATTGATTTCCACCTGCTGGGGAGAAAAATAGAAGATATTTTGACAGGATATAGTTAGACTGATGCAGATTATGATGCATGCAATGTGTATGAACATTATATGCGTATGTTATAATGTATGAATGTGTATGTTGGTATTTCAAAGCATATCCATCTTGAAGAAGATGTGGATGCTCTGCTTGGGGACTCGTGGCTTCTGCTTGAGGATGAAACCGTAGAAACTTGACTCAGAACAAGAATAGGCGCCTTTGATTCCTCCGATGCACTATCTGACCAAGTTTTGAGCCTGGATATTGCCGCTAGGAATGAATAAGGCTGGGAGATATTCTGTTGGGGACCTTGTGCGTAGATCCTACTGGGGATGGTGGAAGTTAGAAGATAACCTGCTGGGAATCTTGTGAGTCGACCCTACTGGGGATAATGAAAACCGGGGAGCACTCCGTCAGGGATCTTGTGCGTAGATCCTGCTGGGGAGTAAAATAGAAGAAATTGAGAGACAGGGCTTGGAGAGTCGGGAATCCATTGAAGCCTCTGGCTGGAGAATAAGAGATGTATGTTTCCTCCGATGCACTATCTGACCAAGTTTCGAGCCTGGATATTACTACTGTCGAGGGAATGATAATTTTGAGAGGTATTCTGCTGGGGATAAATACCTCTGCTGGAGATGAAATGTTACTGCTTGAAGACTGGTGTAATTAAGTTAAATTGACCGGGATCGCCGCGATGAAACTTGGAATGTTGGAACTAGTGGAAGAAGATATGTACTTCGCTGGGGAAGGTTTGTGGTGAGCGATGGCTCTGTGGGGATTGTACTCTGCGAGGGAATGTGTTAGTGACTTTCGTCGTCATCTCCATTCCTAGAGCCTGTAGTAATTACTTTTGTATATCCGTTTTTCGTATGTTTGTGAACGGATGTTTATTGTCAAATGCATATAATCATTCAAAGCAATCGCTGGACTTTATGCAAAAACAACAAAAATGAACACTTTGTGAAAAGAAAGAAATTTGTATTAATTTGAAAAGGTGGCGTATGGCCAAGCAGTTTGTATACAAGGAAAGTAAAAAGCTGTGCGGAAACAATCTCGTCGAGTTCCAACTATGCCAGTACTCATATATTTCGACTATCTCATCTCCTTGATGTCAGTAGAAAGTGAGTGAATTGATATTCTCCATTTGAATCTTGAATGCTGATAGTAGTAGTCTGTAGGTAGGTGATCTGAACGAGATATAGTCGTACGCTTAAATCCCTAACTTTTGCCTAGACCGCCCTTTCGGGTTTTCAGTCTACCGGGATACCCTTTTTTGCCCAAGCCGCCTTTTCAGGTTTTCGACTTGCCGGGTGTATATTTTTGTATATATCCTGAACTTTTGCCCGAACCTCTTTGGTTCGTCAGGATGCCCTTATTTTTTCCTAGGTCGGTCGACCTAGCGGGTCTCGTTTATGCGTAGTATTTTTTGACTATGTCTGCATTCACAGGGTGTGGGAAGTCTTCGCCATCCATGGTGCTAAGTATCATAGCTCCGCGAGAAAATAATGTCTTGACTACAAATGGTCTCTCGTAAGTGGGAGTCCATTTTCCCCTGGGATCACCTTGTGGAAGAATGATGCACTTGACTACTAGATCACCGACTTGGTAGACTCAGTGCTTGACTTTCTTGTTGAACGCTCTGATCATTCGCCTATGATAGATTTGTCCATGGCAGATGGACGCGAGTCGTTTCTTATCAATCAGATTGATCTGGTTGAGGCGAGTCTGGATCCAATCGTCTTCACCTAACTCTGCGTCCTGGAGGACTCTAGTTGAGGGTATCTGAACCTCGATGGGTAGGACTGCTTCCATACCGTATACAAGAGAGAAGGGGGTTTCCCCTGTTGATGTTCGTACTGTAGTGCGATAACCATGGAGAGAAAATGGCAACATCTCATACCAATCCTTGTAGGTCACTGTCATCTTCTGTATGATCTTCTTGATTTTGTTGTTGGCGGCTTCCACTGCGCCATTCATCTTAGGCCGATACGAAGAAGAGTTTGTGATGCGTGATTTTTAACTGCGTGCAGAGTTTGGTGATCATCTTGTTGTTGAGATTAGCATCGTTATCTGTGATAATCCTTTCGGGAGTGCCATACCGGCAAATAAGATTGTGCTTGATGAATCGAGCCACAACATTCTTGGTAACAGATGCGAACGAGGCTGCTTCTACCCACTTAGTGAAGTAATCAATTGCCACAAGGATGAAACGGTGTCCATTGGAGGCAGTAGGTTTGATTTCTCCGATCATGTCGATGCCCCACATTGCGAAAGGCCAAGGCGCGGTCAGAGCATTCAACGGTATCGGAGATACGTGCACTTTGTCTGCGTATATCTGGCATTTGTGACAAGATCGAGCATAGCGGTGACAATCAGCTTCCATGGTGGACCAATAGTAACCTGTTCTCAAAATCTTCTTAGCCATTGTATGCCCACTGGAGTGGGTACTGAATGAGCCTTCGTGTAGTTCTTCCATCATACATTCTGTGGTTTTCTGGTCTACACAGTGAAGTAAGCACAAGTCGTGGTTGCGCTTGTATAAGATGTCGTTGCTGAGGAAGAATTTGGATGCAAATCTTCTCAAGAACTTCTTATCATTGACAAATGCCCCTGCAGGATATTCCTGAGTCTCAAGATACCTTTTCACGTCGTAGAACCAAGGTTTCTCTTCTGTATCGAGTTCACAACAGTATACCGGTTCGTCAAACCTTTCAATGATGATCTGGGGAGCCTCGTTGTCCCATCTGACCTTGAACATAGATGACATAGTAGCCAATGCGTTTGCCAACTGATTCTCTTCTCGTGGAATATGATCGAAATTGATCTCTTCGAAGTAGGGGATCAGACTTAGAACATGCTCTCGATATGGGATGAGATTCAGATGCTTCGTATCCCACTCGCCCTTAATCTGACTGATCACTAAAGTTGAGTCTCCATACACTTGCAAGAATTTGATTCTTAAGTCAATAGCAGCTTTAATACTTATGATGCACGCTTCATACTCTGCCATGTTGTTGGTACAACTGAAACAAAGTATGGCAGTGAATCGCGTGTGTCCGCATGTAGGAGATGTGATGATGGCGCCAATGCCATTGCCAAGTGCGTTTGAGGCTCCATTAAAGACCATGGTCCATCGGGATCCTTGTTCAGGTCCCTTGTCCGGTCCTAGTTCTTCACAATCAGTAACTAATAAAACATCTTCGTCCGGAAACTCGAACTGCATAGACTGATAGTCATCTACGGCTTGATGAGCCAAACGATCGGCTACTACACTTCCTTTGATCGCTTTAGAAGTATCTTTGGATGTCGATTCGGTCAAGATCATTTGCCATCTTGCTATTCTTCCGAGGGCGGTTTCTCAAATATGTATTTTATCGGATTCATCTTGGAGATCAACAAGGTAGTGTGAGTCAACATATATTGTCTTAGTCGGCCCAAGCCAAAGCGCAAGTAAGTTTTATCGAGTTGTGAGTATCTTGTTTCACGCGGTAAACTTTTGCTAAGGTAGTATATTGCATACTCTTTTCGACCCGGACTGTGTTGCCCCAACACACACCCCATTCGTTCTCTAATCTCCAAGTACATGATAAGAGGTCTTTCTTGGTGCATCGGGATAGAAGGATTACTAGGTACTCTTTGATTTGGTCAAAAGCGATCTGGCAATCGTCATTCCATTCTACTACTTGATCTTTCTTAAGTAACTTGAAGATTGGCTCACAAGTAGCAGTTAGATGTCGTATGAATCTGGCAATGTAGTTTAATCGTCCCAAGAAACCTCGACTTTTTCTCGGTGGAGTGGCATTTCTTGAATAGCTTTAACCTTGGCGGTCAACTTCAATACCTTTACCGCGACAACAAACCGAGTTTACGGATCGACTCCAAAGGTGCACTTGTTGGGATTGAGCCTTAGTCATGCTTCTTCAACCTATCAAGCAGTTTACGAAAATGATCGAGATGTTCTTCTTGATCGTGATCGAGCTATCATGTCGTCGACGTAAACCTCTATCTCGTGATGAATCATGTCATGAAATAATGCCACCATAGCACGTTGATAAGTGGCGCCCGCGTTCTTCAGTCCGAACAGCATGACCATGTAGCAGAATGTGCCCCACTGTATAACGAAAGTGGTCTTCTCCATGTCTTCAGGAGCCATTTTGATCTGATTGTAACCGGAGAAACCATCTATGAAGGAGAAAACCTTGTGTTGAGCGGTGTTGTCGACCAGAACATCAATATAAGGAAGTGGAAAATCGTCTTTCGGACTTGCTCTGTTCAGATCTCTGTAATCTACACACATTCGCACTTTACCATTATTCTTAGGTACGGGTACCACGTTTGCAACCCACTATGGATAAGAATTAATGGCTAAGAAACCGGCATTGAACTGCTTCATAACTTCAGCTTTGATTTTCTCAGACATCTCAGGACGCATGCGACGGACCTTCTGCTTTCTCGAGAAAACCTTCTTCGTTGAATCTGTACCACAATATCAATGTCTAAACTCGCATGTCTTCAGGACCAAGCAAAACCTCGATATAGTCTCGTAGCATGCCAATCTTTCTTTGACATCGCCCTCAAGACCCGCTCCTATCTTGATCTCTTTTCTCTTCATCGATTGATTCACAACCTCAATCGGTTCTTCGTGTGGTCAGATAACTCGTTCTTCTTGTAGCAGTCGACAAGTTCTCCTGGCACTTCACAATCTTCCTCACCTTCGTCTTCGGCTTGGTATCTCGGATTCTCGAAGTCATATTTAGCAATAGCATAGCTGTTATCAACGATATTCATAGTGATTCTACAGTGTATCACGTGGGTGTGTGTAAGACCACATAGCTTTTTGAATGGGTGATAAAGTAAAAGAAAGAAAACAACATTTAAATGCAAAAGTCCAACGATTTTATTGAATGAAAATATGCAAATGACAAATAATAACCCTCACAAACGAGCCATGATGCCCCGGGAAAGGCACTAGGCTTTAAAGTTTATTGTTCAACGCATAAAAACGAAAAAGCAAAACAAGGGAACAAAAGCAATTACTCCTGTCTAAAGGAGATTGGTATGACGTCTTCAGTCTTCCAATTGCTGAGTCCGTTGTCGAGAGTTGGGAAGATCCATTTGCTGATGTCGAAGTCGTTGTCGTTGTCTTCTATAGTATGGACTCCATTCTGGATGATGCGGAAAAGAAGTTGGCCGACACTTTCACGGCGTATTATCTTCTGAGCCTTGATGGTGAAACCTAAACCAGTCTTGTCAGATTTGAAAGGAATATCGGGGAGCTGACCCCAAATAGCACTACCTCCTTCTTCAACTGCAGCTTGAGCATCATTCAGAGAGGCCATCCTAGGCGGAACTTGTGTAATTTCAGGAGTGACAGGAGAATCAACAGGCATGACTCTCGGAACCGTTTTGAAAGCTTGACAGGGAGTTTCGAAGAATTCACCTTCCATCTCGAGGTATCGAAATGATTGTAGATGACTCACCATGTATTCCTCTTCACCACATACTGTAACAACTTTCCCCTTCACTGGGTACTTCAGCTTCTGATGCAAGGTAGAGGTGACAGCGCCTGCCCCATGTATCCAGGGGGCGTCCAAGTAGGCAAGAGTTAAGCTGGACGGATGTCCATGACAAAGAAAGTGGAATCAAAAGTCTGGGAACCGACTTTAACAGGCAGAATGAGCTCACCAAGTACTATTCGTTTAGAACCATCAAAAGCTCTCACAATAATGTCACTAGGCTTCCTAACCAAACCCTCAACATCAAGGCGGTCGAAAGCACTCTTCGGTAGGATATTTAGAGCAGAATCGGTATCTACCAAGACATGAGACAATGTAACTCCCTTGCATTCAACAGAGACGTGCAAGGCTTTGTTGTGTTTCCTTCCGGTAGAAGTCAAATCAGCATCAGAGAAGCCTAGGCCGTTGTTGGCAGCCAGGCTAGCAATACAAACTTCAAAGTGGTCAGTAGTAGTGTCTTGCGGTATGTGAGCGTTCTTCAGAAACTTCACCAAGGCCTTAGCATGAGCCTTAGAGCACAATAGTAGAGCCAACATTGAAATTTTGGATGGCGTCTGTCCCAACTGTTCCACAACATTGTAGTCACTCTTCTTGATAATCTTCAGAATTTCCTCTATTTCTCGTTTGGAGGTGTATGCAACAACTTCCTTTTGTACTTCTATCTGAGCAGGATGAGTAGCTGGTTCTTTCCCTCTAGCTTCGGGAACTGGTTGAATAGCTGGAATGCGAGCTGGAGTCGTAGTGTCTTTTGGAGGAGAGATCTCTAGAGAGAACACTCTTCCGGTTCTGGTCACCTTACTAGATCCGGTGATGTTGTCTATGTCAGGAATGGAAGCTTCAATTGTAATGTCCTCAATGGTCAGAGGGTCTTGCTTGACGCCATGATAGTAAACCTCAGCTCCATAGTTCCAAGGTATAGCTTTGTCAGAGGAATATGGAACTGGTCTGGGAGAAGTAATGATAAGAGGTGCCACTCTAGGCATAGGATCAACAGAGGAAATCCTTATTGTGTTTACATCAGCATAGTCTTATGGGAAATCATCTCCCCATCCGGTTGCCTTAACATCTTCAATAGGAATTTTGTAGCTTTCAGGAACAATATACTTCACCATGTAATCGAACTTTCCACTTGGCTGCCCCAAGGTATCCCATACAGTTTCGCTCACATCTTCTATCTTCAGTTTCTTAGACATGTCTTCACACAGATTCTCCACAATGGATGGTTTCAGAAATAGCACTTCGCGGTTATCCATCATGCACTGAATACGTCTTCTCAACCATGCACAACCGTCAGGTGCAGATGGGCACCAACGACAATTCTCTGGGCATCCCGGATTGTCACCGGCTTGCAGCAAATTCTTCTTAACAGTCATCAGGGGAATGGTCAAGTCATCTATATTGAAAACATAAGCATTCTTGTCAATAACATTGGAACTCTTGTCGTGGTTAGGCATTGGTGCGTTGATCACATTCAGAGTCTCAACAGGAGGATCAAACTCAATCTCTTTAACTTCAATCATGTCTTGAATCTTGTTCTTCAGAGTCCAACAATCATCAGTGTTATGCCCTGGGCTGTTGGAGTGGTAAGCACACTTAGCATTAGGATTGTATCTCGGAGAGAAAGTATTAATGTTTTGAGGAGGATCCCTCAAGGTAATCAGCTCTGCCTTTAACATGTGTTGCAAGGCTTGCGACAAAGGCATGTTGATCTTCGTAAACTGTCTTCGTGGCGCATTCTGGTTATGCGCGTTGTCTCACTAAGGTTGTGCTGATGTAGGGTTGGAGATCACAATTGCCCCCATAGATTGGGCACGATCAGTCTTGGCTCGACTTTTTTGACCATACACAGCATTGGCTTCTTTCTTACCACCAAAAGATCTCTTCGCAGCATTTGATGATGACTCTACCTGAATCTTTCCGCTCTTGATTCCAGCCTCAATGCATTCCCCTGTCAGTATCAGCTCGGTGAATCCGGCTGAAGAGTTTCCAATCAGATGATTGAAGAATAGGCCTATCAGTGTTCCCATAAACATATCAACCAACTGCCTATTAAACAAGGATGGTTGAACTCTGCCTGCTAGATCTCTCCATTTCTGAGCATACTCTTTGAATTTCTCATCACGACCCATAGACATGCTCTGTAGTTGCATGCGATTGGGTGCCAATTCAGCATTGTACTCATGCTGCCTATAGAAAGCATTCGCTAGGTCACTCCAGGTACGGATATGGTCACTCTCTAGCTGATAATACCACTCCAACTGAGTTTCGGATAAACTCTCTTGAAAATAATGAATCCACAACTTTCTGTCATCAGTGTGGGGGTTGATCTTCTGAACATAGGACTTCAAATGCAGCTTCGGACAAGAGATGCCATCATACTTGGCAAAAGTAAGAACCTTGAACTTGTGAGGAATCACCACACCAGGAATGAGACTCAGATCATCGAAATTTAGCCCTGACATTTTCAGATTTTCCACAGCATTCAGACGATCTTCAAGTTGCTTGTACCTGTCATCTTCAAAAGAGTACTAATCGTTCTCATAGTCTTGTTCCTTCTTCTCAGGCTCACGCTGGTCTTCTTCGTTGCCCTTGACACTTCCCTCAGTTTTGACACTCTCTGAGAGTTTTATCCGGCTGACCACTTTAGGACCACCTTTGTGACGTCTACCCATGTTGAGAACACCAATGACCTTATTCTTTCTGTTGATGAGCTTCTTCAGATCTTCTTGGCCTTGGACCAAGCTGGTGAACATCTCCTGGAACTGAGCATTCTGAGCCTGGAGATCTTTGATAGTATGTTCAAGAGCCATTTCTGCTAAAATAAATAGCGAGAAAATGAGAAAACCAATCTTCGATGTACCTGTTATGCAATGTTATGCTATGATATGCGATGTTTATGCAAATGCAATGCGATGTTTTCAAGGACCTTAGGAATTTAAATTTGTTAAACAAGCATGAACAAAATTTTATTAGCTTCTTTTTATTCTCTTTTTTTTCTTTTCTTTTTAAGTACAAAAGATAGTTCGGAAAAATAAAAGAATAAAATCCTAAAGCTCTAAGTCTCCCATGGGCGCTTCCTCTTGGTGTTGAAGTAGGCGTTGATGTTCCGCTCCTCGTGAAGTAGCTTTGTCAACTCTAGTACCTTCTTCTCACTTGCATAGCACTGAGTTCAAATGTATCCCTTTCATTTTTGAGCTGATTCCAGGATCTCTTCAAGTCTTCAAAATCAGTAGGCATGTCGGGATGGAGAACAGTATAGGGTACGTCACCTATAGAAATAGGTTCCATAATTACTGGTAACACGGGTGTAAATGGCATCATGAGGTTTTGAGCACGAGCTCGCACCCATTTGAGGTAAGGTTCCCAAGGAATGGAGTTTTGGTGCCTCAAAGTCTTGGTATCAGTCTTCTTTACCATGCCCCAAGCGTGTATGAACCTTCGGTAGTAATTCTGGAGATCGTGGTTGTAATCGAACATAATATCTTGGAGAAGCATATCATGAGGACCATCTCTTCGAGCATAACCAAACTGACATAGAGCTAGAGAAGGGTTGTAAGTGATACCTCCCCTTATGCCAAGGAGTGGTACTTTAGGAAATTCTCCACAACGCTCAATGAATGTGAATTCCTTTAGAGAAAAGAGACACCAACGAATATCTGAATGAGAGAGTGACATTAGTCTTTGAGATCACTTCAACCTTTGTTCGTTCTTCAATACGGATGAAGGAAGGTGCGAAATAAACCACCTGTAAAGTAACGGCACGCAACACACGAGAGTTCCTTGTCTTTTGATAGTACGAGTGTGGAGAGAATGTAGAATGTCTCCAAGTAAGGTAGGCACTGGATTACGAGTAAGGAATATCTTGATGGCGTTCACGTCTATGAACTGATCTGGATTAGGAAATAGCACCGAACCATAGATTAGTAAGGCCAAGATGTCTTCGAACGCTTGGAAACTCATAGCTTTGAGGAATTCTCGGGCTTTCTTTATCAGAAACTTAGCAAGTAAACCCTTAACTCCACTTCTGGTTTCCCAATTGGCTTCAATGTCTGAGCGCTTTAGATGTAGTGCAGATGCGATGTCTTCATACTTAGGAACCTTTTCTAAACCAATAAACGGCATTTGATCAAGAATAGGTATCCCAAGTAGCTTAGAGAACTCTTCCAAGGTATGAACTAACTGATAATCTGGGAATGTAACGCAATGGTGTTTTGGATCAAAGAACTGGAATAGGACATGCATCATATCTTCTTCAAAACCGGAGATAACCAAGTCAAGCAGATAACCATGTCTTTTAATGAACGGAGCATGATCAGGAATTTCAGAAACCAATTCTTTGAGTTGAGAAGGTATACCGATGAAGTTGATTCAGATAGTCTTTCTAGAAGCCATAGTTCCTACAAAATAGAGCAAAGATAAATCCCTAGGTCCTTGAAATAGTTAGAGATGATATGCAATGAAAATGATGTCATGATGTCATGATGTCATGTTTAGCAAGCACAAACAAACCACACAATAGCCCTAGGTTTAAGGCTTGCATGAGGTATAGGTTATTACCCTACCAAAAGTTTGAGTTGGTTCATCCTCTCCTATAATAGTAACCGGGTTCTAGGAATCTCATATCATTGATCTTTCTCGTAGGTGTTTATTTCAATACGACTACCAAGTGATCGACCGAAAATATCCCAAAAGTTTGATCTTAATGAGCGTAGCATCAAGTATCAGTCAACCTTAGTCTACACCAAAGCCGGCTATCTCACTACCTTCTAATGGTCCAGATGGGTCAATTAGGGTTCTAAAAGTTTAGTTAGTGCTGATGACACCACGCAGAAGCCAAATACTAGCCAAATACGGTGAACTGACTTTGAGATTTTTGTATCACAAATGTTGCGGATAGCAAGAGTCGCCATTGACTTTTCTTTTATCCAATTAAGGAAAGGTGAAAAGAACAGGAAAAGACCTTCGTTAGATTCTGAGTAAGGGAGAAGGTTATGAAAAGGGAAGGTATTAGCACCCCTTTTCATTCGTAGTTATCTACGGGCTCTTAGTTGCTTTTAGCTCACTTTAAAAAATTGCTTTCTGTGTGTTTGACAAAAATGTTTTGAAAAAGGCATTTCGCTTTGACTTTGTAATGATTCATGTAGGAATGTATACAAAGTGTTCGTAAATGTTTTGTTTTGAAAAGAGTTTGAACTTTGAAAAAAAGTGTGTGGTATGAAAAGCATTTTGTTTGAGCAAGCAACTGAAAGTCTTATTACCTACTCAGAATGGTCGTTTTCGTGTTGTTTTCGTTTCCTTTAGAATAGTGTTATCCATACCATTAGTTGGTTCGTAACCCTATTCGTTGGATGTAAAGGGACATTCGAAGGGACATCGTATGGTCATTGCAGGCAACTTGTAGGAGTATCCTAGCACATTCGAAGGATCGATCATCACTTTTCGTAGGCAACAATTGAGGGACGAGATCATGTATTCGTAGCCGACATCGTGGGTCTATGATCTTTGTATCGAAGGGACTATGATGATATGTTTCGTAGGCAACGGTGCTAGGATACCTCTACGTTCGAGGGACTTGACCATTTGTATTCGTAAGGCAATGAGAGAGAATTACCCTAAGGGGTGCATGTGTGAGAAAAGTGTGTTGAATTCAGATATATTATCTTGTGAAGTTAGAAGTGATCTATGTTCATTTTATCTTGCCATACACGCCTAATTACTAACAGTTTATAGGGTGCGGAAAATAAATTGTGGAAAGTAAAGTGCGGAAAAGTAAAGTCCTACGCTATTACATGGCTTTGGGGCAGTTACATAATAGCAGTGCGGAAAGTAAAAGTCCTAATTAAAATATTACATCCCATGAGCAGTTACATAATATTTGAAAGGGATGCGAGAAAATAATCTGAAACATTACAACCTGTAAGCAGATACATAATCGGAAAATATAAGAAAACTCGCACAAGAGAAACATGTTAATAAATATAAGATCTTTGAATGAGGAAAAAGGTTTTAGGTTAGTAATGACAATTAGATGATAGAGTAATTTTTTGGGAATTTTCCGGATCGTTTTTGATTATTAAAAGCAATTAAAAGTCAATTTAATGGTTAATTAGCAATTAAATAAAATATGCATGCAAAAATATTAATTTTAATGTCAAAAATTAAATAAGTATTTTTCTGATTAAAATGCAAAAAGAAAATATTTTTTGTGATTTTTTAATGCATGAGAAAAATATTTAAAGATAAATTAAATTAGATGGAAATATTAAAAGAAAAAAGAAAATAGAAAAACATGTTAGTTCAAAGTTGCAAAAAAGAAATTGTCATGCCAAGGATCGAACCCAGGTCCTCCTGGAGAAACCACACGCCTGCTTGCCATCTGAGCCAAGTGTACTTGGTGTTTATCATCTGCAATCAATTATTTAAAAGGGTAAACGTGTCATTATTTTTGGAATTCAAAGCACAGTCAACATGTGGGCCTAGGTTATAATGTGTGAACGAATCAGATGGAGCCATTATGCCACGCACGCCATGCCGGAGTCAGGTCCAGTCAACGACGCTGGAGCCCTAGCTCCGGTCGTCTTCTCCGACGACTCAAAATTCAAACCTGCAAAAATACTGAAAACCAAAGCTTAGGGTTAAGGCTACCCCCCCTAAATCGGGGTCTACGAATCCAATGGTGACCTCCGTTTGACCTGAAATGACCTGTAAATAGAATTTTGAAGCAAGCAGTTCTAAAAACCCTAACAATGGCAAAACGCAATTTGGACATTCAAGCTCATGAACGATGGCCCAGATCCTGTCTATGATACCTCGTGATCATGTTAGAATGACTAGTTTCAATTAAAATACACAGATAATAAAAATACGATTTCAAGAAAAATATGAATATGTATGTTCATGTATAGCTCGATTCATGCGTGGTTGGCCATGGATAGTGATGTATACTTACTCAATCTGACCTCAGGAACACTATGGAATGATTGAGAGTGGCTGGAAAAGCAAATTCAATTTTGCCAACTTTGTAAGAATTTTGTGATTTTTAGGGTTGCTTCAAGAGGCTAGGGTTTCGTCCTTTGGTCTTGTGAATGCAATAGGTATTTATAGAGCAAGATTTTGAAGCAAAAAGAATGAAAAAAGATATGCTCTTGAATGCAAAATATTTTCTCTTTCAAATTTAATCAAATCTTTCCAAAATTTGATTTTCTCTTCCTTGCATGAGCTAGCACGAATTTGGCATGTCTTGTGGGCTTCCTTGGTCCTCAAGTTTGATAGAAATCCAACCCAACTTGTTTTCCAACTTGTTTTCATATTTTATTTAATTTTAATTTTAATTAAATGCTTTTAAATTAAAAAAATAAATCAAAAAAATAGAAAGGGGTCATGGAAAGGCATCAAGAGGTCACAAATAATATTATGATCAAGTTTGGATCATAAAATTATAGGCCCATTTGGAAAAAATTGGATTTTGTCAAATATTTTTCTTTGTGCAATTCTTCAAAAATGCTCAACTTATGCAAGGTGTATCTTGCTCAATTTTTAACATTTTTGAGTGTTCTTGGACTTTTTAGAAATCTATAGATGTCCTCTAAACAACCTCTTTGGTTTCATCCAAATTGGAGTTTCCATACTCAATAACACTTCTTTATAAAAAGTTGACTTTTTGTTGACTTTGAAAAGGACCTGTTATGTTTTGATCCATATCTTCAAAGTGAAGCATTTTATGAGCATGCTTGTGAGACATGAATTTGTAGATAATTAAATTCTCTTCAAAATGAGAGGTGGTGGAAAAATTTCTGATAAATTATGAGGAAGTTATGCTCAGTCAAAGTTTAGTTGACTTTTCCTCAGAAAACCGTAATTTGGAAAGTTTGAATTTTGACTAAATCTTGAGTTTTCTTGATGAATCATGATCAAACCTTGATCAAATGATGAATGTTACTTCAAAATATGGATGTTGACCGGAAATTATGAAGTTTGATTGTATGTTGACCACAGTTGTCTTTTTGTCCAATACAACTGATTTTCAACCATCTGAGCAATTATCTGAGGAAACTTGACTTGTAAGGCTTGAAACTTGACATGGAGATTCTTTGAAGCATAAGAAGAAGCATGATGATCACTGGAGATGTTGGAAACCCATCTTGACCTGAGAATTGCCAAACCCTAGTTTGGGTTGATTGCTTAGGAGATGGTTTGTCTGGTCAACCCTTGAGGAATCCTTGAGTATGGATATGAGAAATGTCTTGAGGAATAAGAGGGAAAATTTTGGGGTATGACAATTGGGTCGAACAACTTGTAACCTCCAGTTGAGTGATATCCAACTAGAATCATTTGAGTCTACTTGCCATCAAGTTTTCTTCTCAATTGATCTAGCACATGTCTATGTACAATAGATCCAAATACCTTAAGATGACTCAAACTAGGTTTTACACTAGACCAGCATTCTTCTAGAGTAATTCCTTCTAACTTCTTTGTTGGACATCTGTTCAAAATATATATTGCAGTAGACACAACTTCACCCCAAAATCTTTAGGTAAATTCTTGCCTTTCAACATACTTCGAATCATATTCATGATGGTTTGATTCTTCCTTTCTGCAGTACCATTATGTTGTGGAATGTAGGGTGGCACCACCTCATGCACAATAACTTCTTTTTCACATAACTTGTTGAAGTATTTCGACACATACTCTCCATCACCATCAGTTCTCAAACCTTTGAGCTTTCGACCACTTTGCCTTTCAACCATAGATTTAAACTTGGTAAATACCCCAATCACTTCACTTTTCTTCTTGATCAGGTAGGTCCATAGTTTTTGACTAATATCATCGATGAATGTGACAAAGTATTTATTACCTCCAAAATCCACCTGGATTGGTCAACATACATCAGAGTATATGACTTCGAGAACAACCATTGACTTGCTTCCTGCATCCTTGCTGAAGCTATTCTTGTGTTGTTTTGCTTGCACACATTCTTCACACACTTCGTTTGGAATGTCAATTCTGGTAATTCTGAAACCATATTCTTCCTTTTAAAATATCTGATGTTTCTGAAGTGCAGATGGCCTATTCGATAGTGCCATATTCATTTGTCTCTGCTAGCTACAGTTGAAAGGCACTTGTGCTCCATCACATTTAGTTCAATCTTGAAGGTTCTATTCGGGACATAAGTGTAGCATACGAACTCGTTTTATTATTTAATTAAATTATATAAGAAATTATTTATTTGAATTTTCGAAGTTGGGATTTATCGGCATTATTATAACAGGCGTGTTGGATTGATATGTTGATTGGAACTATTAACCTTAAAGTCAGATTATTTAATCGTCGAGTTGGAGAATTATTATTAGAAACAATAATTGATTATTAGAATAATATTTAATTAGTTGGGCTCATTTGTATGTGAGGAACATCAAATGTGGAGGTGTTAATTAGTTGTCCCATTAGATCAATTATTATTATTATTATTATTATTATTATTATATTGATAATTGAAAAATTATAAAGGAAGTAGCATTAAAGTATAACAAGGGTTTGTGAAAAGAAAGAAAAGAAAGATTGTACGTGAGGAGAAGAGGAAGAGGAGCAAGCTTTTAGGGCTTTGGAGGTTATCCGCCATAAGTGGAATTGTAGATCGGAATGCCAAATCAGAAATCGATCAAAAAATTATTGAGAGACCGCCAATACAAGGTAAGGGTGAGGTTCAATCTCTATAACCGAATTTATGATAAATTGTATGTGGGATTAGGTTGTATGATTTTTTCCATGGAAATAGATTGTGTTTATGTCTTATTGTACAGAGATTCAACCTTGACATCCAAAAGAATGTGCCAATCATCCTCTTCTTAACTCTCATAGAACGGGCAATCTGCCTCACATATGACATGACATTGACAGAGGCAAACTCTCCACAAAAAGTGACTCGCCCGAGGAGGGACTTTTATGTTCCACAAATTTTTTCACTTAGCCTCTACATCCGAGGGAGAAGGCCATGTGTTAGCCTTTCCCTATAACCTGTACCCAAAATGCACACTATAGTTACCACTTTTCTCCTCACACCAAACAAGCTTGTCTTTTGTAACATCAACAACCAACGGGACTTGAAGAATTTTTTTCACAACTATATAATTAAACAAGTTCCATAAAACACTTATATTCCACTACTTGACGTTATGAAGCATGAGATTATTAAAGGTAATATTACTCACATTGTAACACGGTGGGAGAACTGACTTGTTTGTTTTGCGTTTGATTGCAAATGTTGCGTATAGCAAGAGTCGCCACCGACTTTTCTTTTGTCCAATTAAGGGAAGGAGAAAATAATAGGAAAAGACCTTCGTTAGATTCTGAGTACGAGAGACAGTTATGAAAAGGGAAGGTATTAACACCCTTTCCATCCGTAGTTATCTACGGGCTCTTAATTGCTTAGCTCACTTTAAATTGCTTTTTGTGTGTGTTTGAAAAGATTTTTGAAAAGACATTTCACTTTGACTTCGTAATGATTCACGCTGGAATGTATACGAAGTGTTTGGAAATATTTTGTTTTGAAAAAGACTTTGTAATGATTCACGCTGGAATGTATACAAAGCGCTTTGAAAATGTTTTTTTGAAAGTGTGAGGTATGAAAAGAGTGTTTTGATTGACCAAGAAAAAGAGACTTAATACCTACTCAGAACGATCGTTTCTGTGTTATTTTGCTTTCCTTTAGAATAAGACTATCCATACCATTGATTGATAGGTAATCTTATTCGTTGAATGTGAAAGGGACATTCGAAGGGACATCGAATGGTCATAGAAGGCAACTTGTAGGGATACCTTAGCAATTTGTAGGGAAAATCATCATTTTTCGTAGGCAACAACGAGAGACTAGATCATGTATTCATAGGCAACATCGAGGGACTATGATCTTTTAAGTCGAAGGGACTATGATGGCATATTGTAAGCAGATGTGCTAAGATATCCCCACGTTCGAGGGACTTGACCATTATTCGTAAGGCAGCGAGAGAGGATACCCTAAGGTGGGTGCATGCGTGAAAGATGTGTTGTATTCAGATATTTTATCTTATGATTAGAAGTGATCTACGTTGTTTTTAATCTTGCCATACACGCCTAATTACTAGTGGTTAATAGGTGCGGAAAATAAATTATGAAATATAAAGGTCCTACGCTATTACATGGCTTTGGGGCAGATACATAATAAGGGGTGCAGAAAGTAAAAGCAGAAATATAAATCTACACTATTACATGAAAACAAACTTGCAACCTATACATCCTTTCTAGAAATTAAATGCAAAAGAAATAAAAGGAATGAAACTAAATCCTAATATTTTTGGTGTTTTGAAAATTAGTGTTAATGTGAGAAAAAAAACCTAATTCTAATTGATTTTAATTAAAAAAGATTTAATGAATATTAACCTAAATTAAGCTAATTAAATTAAATAATTAAAAAAATCATGGAGGAAATTAATTGTGAAATTATATAATTAACCTAATTATTTAACCTAATTACTAATTAATTTAATTAAATTAATTTAGAAGAAAATAAATAAAACCAAGAAAATCGAGCATCCGATGAACGCCTCGAAGCCGGCCTTCGTGAGTGGCGTCGTGGCATCCGAACCGGAGTTTCGGTGGAAATCGCTAAGCGTGTCCAAAAGTTGTGGCTTCGTCTGAAAGGGTCTGGAGCTTCGGAGATTGTTGTTACATCCAGCCGGAGCTCGAGGATCCGGCCTGAAACATCCGTGGAGCTTCGGGAGATCCGTGTTGAAGGGTCCGTCGGAGCTTCGGAATTCGGATCAGGCCCGTCGGAGCTTGGAGACTCTACATCCGAAGGGTCTAAAAGCGGGCTTCGAGATCGTGATGGGGAAGTCCGTGTCGGAGCTTCGGTGTGAGGACATCCAAAATGGAGCTCGGAGGTGTTACTCGAGACTCTAAAACCGTGTTAAAAACAATGAAAACAAAGAAAAGGTGGGGTTTGAAACCACGACCGAGGGATAGAGAGAGATATCGCGAAGGTAGCTAAGGTGATACATCCATTTATATTGCTGGATTCATAAGTATGTATGTGTTGTTTGTTCCGAATCAAGCACCGAGCAAGGCTCCGTCGCTTCTCCACCATCCGAAATCGATCCTACAAAATAAACAACATGAATGCAAATAGGGACCCTACCTCTAATTCGAACCCCAAGAATCCAATGGTGGTGTTTTATAGCTTGAAAGTCAGACGGTGGTTTGAAACTCACAGCTTCCTATGCCCTAACAATGGCATCATAGGATTTAAGCCCTAAAGCTCACATGTAACACGTTGTACCTGTTCTAAATAACATCCTGAGATCATACAAACAAACAAAACGTTAGTAATGCATGTATTGAGAGAAACGATTTATAGAAAAATACCAAACCGGAGCAGCTTGGGTGAGTGGTTTCTAGATGCTTTGGGATCGTGTAAAGCCTGGGATTGACTCCTGGAATGCTCAGGAGAGTGAATCGATGGTTGTTTTGGCTTGAGAACACCTGAAAATTGAAACACGATTTTTGCAAGTTTGTGAGAAATTTTGAGAAATTTCTAGGGTTTGTAAGAGGCTAGCAATCCGTGTAAGAGGCCGCAAAATATTCTCTTTGTCTTGTGAAGATGTTAAGTATATATAGAGGAGTGGAAATAGGTCAAGGCTTTAAGAGAAAATATTTTCTTTTAAATGAAAAATATTTGATTGGAAATTTGCATGAAATCTTTCCAAATTTGCTCAATCTTTCCCTTAATCTTCTTGCACGAATTTGACAGGTATTTTGGGCTTCCTTGGTCCTCAAGACATGCACAAATCAAGCCCATCTTGCATTAATTATTTATCTTTGTATCTTATTTAATTAAATTTGAAATTAAGCCATTTAATTCAAAAATAAAAAAATAAAAAAATAAAAAAGATAAGAGGCGTGGCCTGAAGCATAGAGGTCATGGATAATCTTATAATCAAGCTTGGATCATAAAATCTTAGGCCCATTTGAAAAATATTTGCTTTTGCTAAGTATTTTTCTTCAAGCACCTCCTGAAAAATGCTCAACTTGCACAATTTGTATCTTGCTCGATTTTCCACATTTTTGGGTGTTCTTGAACTTTTTATAAAGCTCAAGATGTCTTCTAAACATCCCTTTTGGTTTCATCTTCATTGAAGTTTCCATACTCATGAACAATTCTTTTCAAAAAGATGACTATTTGTTGACTTTTTAAGAGGACCTGTAATATTTTGATCTATAACTTCCAAATGAAGCATTTCCAGCCCAAGTTTGTGAGACATGAAGTTGTAGAGAATTGAGTTCCCTTTAAAATGAGCTTTGGTGGAAAAATTTCTGATAAAGTATGTGAAAGTTATGCTTGGTCAAAGTTCTGTTGACTTTTGATCAAATCTTGACTTTTCTTGAGGAATCATGATCCACCCTTGATCAAATGATGAATATTACTTCAAAATATTGATGTTGACTAAAAATTATGAAGTTTGACTGTATGTTGACCATAGTTGACTTTTTGTCCAATATAGTTGATTTTCACTAGGTTTTACACTAGACCAGCATTCTTCTAGAGTAATTCCTTCTAACTTCTTTGTTGGACATCTGTTCAAAATATATATTGCAGTAGACACAACTTCACCCCAAAATCTTTAGGTAAATTCTTGCCTTTCAACATACTTCGAATCATATTCATGATGGTTTGATTCTTCCTTTCTGCAGTACCATTATGTTGTGGAATGTAGGGTGGCACCACCTCATGCACAATAACTTCTTTTTCACATAACTTGTTGAAGTATTTCGACACATACTCTCCATCACCATCAGTTCTCAAACCTTTGAGCTTTCGACCACTTTGCCTTTCAACCATAGATTTAAACTTGGTAAATACCCCAATCACTTCACTTTTCTTCTTGATCAGGTAGGTCCATAGTTTTTGACTAATATCATCGATGAATGTGACAAAGTATTTATTACCTCCAAAATCCACCTGGATTGGTCAACATACATCAGAGTATATGACTTCGAGAACAACCATTGACTTGCTTCCTGCATCCTTGCTGAAGCTATTCTTGTGTTGTTTTGCTTGCACACATTCTTCACACACTTCGTTTGGAATGTCAATTCTGGTAATTCTGAAACCATATTCTTCCTTTTAAAATATCTGATGTTTCTGAAGTGCAGATGGCCTATTCGATAGTGCCATATTCATTTGTCTCTGCTAGCTACAGTCGAAAGGCACTTGTGCTCCATCACATTTAGTTCAATCTTGAAGGTTCTATTCTGGGACATAAGTGTAACGCCCTGAACTCGTTTTATTATTTAATTAAATTATATAAGAAATTATTTATTTGAATTGTCGAAGTTGGGATTTATCGGCATTATTATAACAGGCGTGTTGGATTGATATGTTGATTGGAACTATTAACCTTAAAGTCAGATTATTTAATCGTCGAGTTGGAGAATTATTATTAGAAACAATAATTGATTATTAGAATAATATTTAATTAGTTGGGCTCATTTGTATGTGAGGAACATCAAATGTGGAGGTGTTAATTAGTTGTCCCATTAGATCAATTATTATTATTATTATTATTATTATTATTATTATTATATTGATAATTGAAAAATTATAAAGGAAGTAGCATTAAAGTATAACAAGGGTTTGTGAAAAGAAAGAAAAGAAAGATTGTACGTGAGGAGAAGAGGAAGAGGAGCAAGCTTTTAGGGCTTTGGAGGTTATCCGCCATAAGTGGAATTGTAGATCGGAATGCCAAATCAGAAATCGATCAAAAAATTATTGAGAGACCGCCAATACAAGGTAAGGGTGAGGTTCAATCTCTATAACCGAATTTATGATAAATTGTATGTGGGATTAGGTTGTATGATTTTTTCCATGGAAATAGATTGTGTTTATGTCTTATTGTACAGAGATTCAACCTTGACATCCAAAAGAATGTGCCAATCATCCTCTTCTTAACTCTCATAGAACGAGCAATCTACCTCACATATGACATGACATTGACAGAGGCAAACTCTCCACAAAAAGTGACTCGCCCGAGGAGGGACTTTTATGTTCCACAAATTTTTTCACTTAGCCTCTACATCCGAGGGAGAAGGCCATGTGTTAGCCTTTCCCTATAACCTGTACCCAAAATGCACACTATAGTTACCACTTTTCTCCTCACACCAAACAAGCTTGTCTTTTGTAACATCAACAACCAACGGGACTTGAAGAATTTTTTTCACAACTATATAATTAAACAAGTTCCATAAAACACTTATATTCCACTACTTGACGTTATGAAGCATGAGATTATTAAAGGTAATATTACTCACATTGTAACACGGTGGGAGAACTGACTTGTTTGTTTTGCGTTTGATTGCAAATGTTGCGTATAGCAAGAGTCGCCACCGACTTTTCTTTTGTCCAATTAAGGGAAGGAGAAAATAATAGGAAAAGACCTTCGTTAGATTCTGAGTACGAGAGACAGTTATGAAAAGGGAAGGTATTAACACCCTTTCCATCCGTAGTTATCTACGGGCTCTTAATTGCTTAGCTCACTTTAAATTGCTTTTTGTGTGTGTTTGAAAAGATTTTTGAAAAGACATTTCACTTTGACTTCGTAATGATTCACGCTGGAATGTATACGAAGTGTTTGGAAATATTTTGTTTTGAAAAAGACTTTGTAATGATTCACGCTGGAATGTATACAAAGCGCTTTGAAAATGTTTTTTTGAAAGTGTGAGGTATGAAAAGAGTGTTTTGATTGACCAAGAAAAAGAGACTTAATACCTACTCAGAACGATCGTTTCTGTGTTATTTTGCTTTCCTTTAGAATAAGACTATCCATACCATTGATTGATAGGTAATCTTATTCGTTGAATGTGAAAGGGACATTCGAAGGGACATCGAATGGTCATAGAAGGCAACTTGTAGGGATACCTTAGCAATTTGTAGGGAAAATCATCATTTTTCGTAGGCAACAACGAGAGACTAGATCATGTATTCATAGGCAACATCGAGGGACTATGATCTTTTAAGTCGAAGGGACTATGATGGCATATTGTAAGCAGATGTGCTAAGATATCCCCACGTTCGAGGGACTTGACCATTATTCGTAAGGCAGCGAGAGAGGATACCCTAAGGTGGGTGCATGCGTGAAAGATGTGTTGTATTCAGATATTTTATCTTATGATTAGAAGTGATCTACGTTGTTTTTAATCTTGCCATACACGCCTAATTACTAGTGGTTAATAGGTGCGGAAAATAAATTGCGGAAATATAAAGGTCCTACGCTATTACATGGCTTTGGGGCAGATACATAATAAGGGGTGCAGAAAGTAAAAGCAGAAATATAAATCTACACTATTACATGAAAACAAACTTGCAACCTATACATCCTTTCTAGAAATTAAATGCAAAAGAAATAAAAGGAATGAAACTAAATCCTAATATTTTTGGTGTTTTGAAAATTAGTGTTAATGTGAGAAAAAAAACCTAATTCTAATTGATTTTAATTAAAAAAGATTTAATGAATATTAACCTAAATTAAGCTAATTAAATTAAATAATTAAAAAAATCATGGAGGAAATTAATTGTGAAATTATATAATTAACCTAATTATTTAACCTAATTACTAATTAATTTAATTAAATTAATTTAGAAGAAAATAAATAAAACCAAGAAAATCAGAGCATCTGAGAGAAACTGCCTCAGAGGCCAGGCCTTCTGTGAGTGGCGCGTCGTGGGCATCCAGAAACTGGAGTTTCTGGTGGAAATCCTGCTAAGCGTGTCCAAAAGTTGTGGCTTCTGCGTCTGAAAGGGTCTAGAAGCTGGAGCTTCTAGAGATTCTTGTTCACATCCGTGTGGAGCTCGAGGATCTGGCTGAAACATCCAGTCGGAGCTCGGGAGATCCGTGTTGGAAGGGTCCGGTCGGAGCTCGGAGATTCGGATCTGGACGTCCGTGGAGCTTGGAGACTCTACATCTGGAAGGGTCTAAAAGCTGGGGCTTCTGGAGATTCTGGTGATGGGGAAGTCCAGAAGCTGGAGCTTCTGGTGCTGAGGACATCCAAAAGCTGGAGCTTCTGGAGGTGTTACTTCTGGAGACTCTAAAACCTGTGTTAAAAAACAATGAAAACAAACAGCAAAAGGTGGGGTTTGAAACCACGACCTGAGGGATAGAGAGAGAGATATCGCGCGCAAGGTAGACTGCTGGGGCGGTGATACATCCATTTATATTGCTGGATTCATAAGTATGTATGTGTTGTTTGTTCCTGAATCAGAAGCACCAGAGCAAGGCTCCGGTCGTCTTCTCCGACCATCTGGAAATCAGATCCTACAAAAATAAACAACATGAATGCAAATAGAGGACCCTACCCTCTAATTCGAACCCCAAGAATCCAATGGTGGTGTTTTTATAGCTTGAAAGTCGCTGTATCAGTGGGTTTGAAACTCACAGCTTCCTATGCCCTAACAATGGCATCATAGGATTTAAGCCCTAAAGCTCACATGTAACACGTTGTACCTGTTCTAAATAACATCCTGAGATCATACAAACAAACAAAAACAGTTAGTAATGCATGTATTGAGAGAAACGATTTATAGAAAAATACCAAACCGGAGCAGCTTGGGTGAGTGGTTTCTAGATGCTTTGGGATCGTGTAAAGCCTGGGATTGACTCCTGGAATGCTCAGGAGAGTGAATCGATGGTTGTTTTGGCTTGAGAACACCTGAAAATTGAAACACGATTTTTGCAAGTTTGTGAGAAATTTTGAGAAATTTCTAGGGTTTGTAAGAGGCTAGCAATCCGTGTAAGAGGCTGCAAAATATTCTCTTTGTCTTGTGAAGATGTTAAGTATATATAGAGGAGTGGAAATAGGTCAAGGCTTTAAGAGAAAATATTTTCTTTTAAATGAAAAATATTTGATTGGAAATTTGCATGAAATCTTTCCAAATTTGCTCAATCTTTCCTTAATCTTCTTGCAAATTTGATGGTATTTTGGGCTTCCTTGGTCCTCAAGACATGCACAAATCAAGCCCATCTTGCATTAATTATTTATCTTTGTATCTTATTTAATTAAATTTGAAATTAAGCCATTTAATTCAAAAATTAAAAAATAAAAAAATAAAAAAGATAAGAGGCGTGGCCTGAAGCATAGAGGTCATGGATAATCTTATAATCAAGCTTGGATCATAAAATCTTAGGCCCATTTGAAAAATATTTGCTTTTGCTAAGTATTTTTCTTCAAGCACCTCCTGAAAAATGCTCAACTTGCACAATTTGTATCTTGCTCGATTTTCCACATTTTTGGGTGTTCTTGAACTTTTTATAAAGCTCAAGATGTCTTCTAAACATCCCTTTTGGTTTCATCTTCATTGAAGTTTCCATACTCATGAACAATTCTTTTCAAAAAGATGACTATTTGTTGACTTTTTAAGAGGACCTGTAATATTTTGATCTATAACTTCCAAATGAAGCATTTCCAGCCCAAGTTTGTGAGACATGAAGTTGTAGAGAATTGAGTTCCCTTTAAAATGAGCTTTGGTGGAAAAATTTCTGATAAAGTATGTGAAAGTTATGCTTGGTCAAAGTTCTGTTGACTTTTGATCAAATCTTGACTTTTCTTGAGGAATCATGATCCACCCTTGATCAAATGATGAATATTACTTCAAAATATTGATGTTGACTAAAAATTATGAAGTTTGACTGTATGTTGACCATAGTTGACTTTTTGTCCAATATAGTTGATTTTCAGCTATCTGAGCCATTGGATGAGCAATTTTGACTTGTAAAGGCTTGAAATTTGACATGATGGTCCCTTGAGGCATATGATGAGGCATGATGACCACTTGAATCATTGGAAATCCATCTTGGCTTGAGAGGAGCAAAACGCTAGTTTGGATTAATTGCTTAGAAGAGAGTTTGTCTGATCAACCCTTGTGGAATCTTTGAGTATGGAGTGATGGATTATCTTGAAAAGTAGGAGGGCAAATTTTGGGATATAACACACATGTTGCCTCGGTGGCCCATGCATGTACTCCTCGTAACTTCCACGAATCCACATATCATTCATCACATTGATCCAAATGTTGTCTCCTATACTCCACCTGCAACCAAACATTAGAATCTCTCTAGCCTTTCAAATACTCTTCTACACGAAGCTAGGATTATAACAAGGTTTAGCATCAAAAAGAGAAGTTTTGGGAAAGTACAATGCTTTAAAAATCTGGGCAACAAGAGTATCTAATTTAGATAAGATATACCAACCCTGCTTCGCAACCTTCACCATATGAAAAGATCTAAAAACGTGAAATCCCATCCCACCTTTTATCTTTTGACAAGTTACTATCCCACGCCATCTACCGAATACCTTTGTTATTTGTACATGATAATTTCTTAATTATAAAATGTAGAAAAGAATTAACATTCATGTCAATGATATTCAATATTTAAAATAAGTCAAATAGATCTCGTATCTATATAAACTAATTCTTTAATTGAGATTGGTGTGAAAGGTTAAATATTAGTATAGTGTATTTAAAAAAAAATAAGAGCATTATTATTAGAGTATGTTAGAATTTATGTAAAAAGTTAAATAAAATAAACGGGCTACCCGCAACTCGATCGAGCTACCCCGATTAGACTTCGAATTTTTAATGGGCCGGACTTAAAAGCCCGAATAATGAATGGGCTCAATTTTTTTGTGTTCAAACCCAAATTTTTTTTACGAACTTTCGAACCAACCCGGTTAATACGGTCCATTTTGCCGACTCTAGCGAATATATACCAATTTTTGTTGTTGATATAAATGAACAGAATGTTGAGAATAAATCAACACACTTGATGAATAAACATAATACGTTTATTAATTTATCGAAATGTAATGGAACAATTATTAAATTCTTGAAATTGAAAGATTTAGCATGATTTTAACACTGGTGTATGGGCAAGTTTGTAATGACGGCACTACAACATTTAGGCTCTCCAGCAACAAGTGAAAAACGTTGTCAGAACTCTGAAAATCGTTGCCTAAAATAATTGGGGACGTTTTCTAGGCGTCTCCTGTGCGAGCGTTGCCTATTGTTTGAAGCGACGTTTTTTTATGTTTTTTGGGCAGTTTCTGAGACGACGTTTTTTAAGAGTTGCCAAATGCGGGTTCAATTAACAATTGTTGCCTTAAACATGAATCAGGAAGATCGTTTTTGAAGTGTAGCCATAGCTTATAGGTTGTTGTTTTATAGTGTCCACATAAAATATACAATTTTGCAATTATTATCAAAATAATATAGTCGATAATGACTGGCTTCAAAAATAATATTGATTATATAACTTAAACCATACATCCATAAAAGTTGTATAATAATAAAATCGAGTTCAAATTTTAATTCAAGATAGTATCGAGTACACAAAATGCCTAACGTAACATTACTTTTAATACTTTGAAGTATGACCCTAGTAAAATAACTACAAACATAGTTCAACAAAAGAAAAAAAAACATATTTCAAGTTTAATGCCTTCAACTACAAGCAAAAAAAAAGACATCATCCAACTCATTTAAGTTTGTCTTCTAGGAGTAAATCATCCAGATCGTCCTCTTGAAATTCATTAGATATGTCATCCTCCATAAATTCTCCATCTACGCCGTCCTCTTGAAATTCACCATCTATATTGTCCTCTTGAAATTCATCATCTAGATCTATGTCGTCCTCTTGAAATCCGTCATCTACGTCGTCCTCTTAAATTTTATCATTTATATCATCCTCTTGAATTTCATCATTTATATCGTCCTTTTCAACATCTTCATTGATACATTGTTGCATAAGAAAATAAAACAAAACACATCAACCATAAATATTTTTGGTCCAAAGGACAATTAAGACATCAACAAGAATTAAACCTTGCACAAATAAAAACAAAAACAATGAGCAAAACACATTGTTTATATTCTTCACATCTCATGTCATGGGTGGGCTTTATATTACTTTACTTATCTTATCATACCAAGAATATTCATAAAAAATACTCTATGTTTTACTTTAAGCCTATATGTCTAGGTGTTGTCACACATTTTCAACCACTTACTTATATTCTAGGTGTTGTCACTACTTGCAACTTTTGCATACATTAACAACCATTTTGATACTATAACATAATTAGAATAATATAAATCAATAATATTGGTATATATGGTTACCTTTCCATGACATGGAGCATAAGTTGAAAAATATACTTTTTTTTATTCATGTGACAAACTCTATTTAAGAGGAATCATCAACCTAAACAACTTCACTTATGTAGCTATTAAACCAAACACCCACATAATCACATGGATAAAGAAATAGAGAGAGAATTTTTTGCTAAACCACTTGTATAATAGAACACAGGTCCACTAAGGTATTTATCTATAACATAACTCGATCTGAAAAGATGGACCAGTTGATGAAGAGACTACAAAATTTGTCACAGGATATGGCTATAGGTACTACATATTTAAGAAGTCTAAATAAATACTTCCAGTATCTAAGGTAAATAATTACCTACAAAATACTCTTCTAAATGACTAATTCATGATATAATTAACAAGTTAAGTTAGTTGTTTGGGGAGGTCTTAAATCAATACAAAGGCAAACTATTGAAATTCAAATCCCAGAGCTCAAAAGTGCCTACAAAAAAAATTCTTTACAACACCATCAAGGAATACATTAATTCACAACTTCCTGCACTTGAAGAAAGCAAAATATGACCAAATATGTGATTTATCTTTATTAACTATGATAAAATCCGCTCATGAATTTGATCCATTTTGAAGAAAAGATTCAAGAAATTATTATAAATATTATCTGAGACAGAGGATATGTGAAACTGAGAGTTGATAAAGGGAAATAAACTAACCCTTGAAGCAAGTAGATTTGCATTTCTTCCCAAAATTGAAGATTTAGTGTGTGGTCCTAGATCTTGGTCGCAAATCTTGAATCAAAATTGAATGAAAACTTAATAATAGAGAAAATATACAAAGCAAAATGATCAATTAACTGACGAACACCAACAAACACTTACAGATTAGAAAAAGTTTTGTGGTGAGTAGAAAGAAAATGGTTTTTCAGTCACCGTCGCAGTTCCAATCGTTCACTACATGCTCAGCTGAATCAATATTGAATGGATAGGCTTTTCATGTTGTCGATGTCGCGATAAGGGTTTGAGAACGAACACTTTTTTTGACGATAAGGGTTTGGGGCTTAGGTTTCTTTTCTTTTTTTAGATGAAAAGCTTAATTTTTTTATTTTCTAGCTGTGTTTCTAATAATTTGGCATATTATTAGGTTAAATAGAAATGTGTAGATTTAATAGAAAAAATACTATATAATGTTTAAAAAGAAGATTGACTCAAATTTTTTATGATGATTACATTTTCTACAACTTTTAGTTTAGAATATGAAGCGTTATGATTGTATTTATATTATTGTAGTGTTGTTATTATTAATTTGTTTTATAAAATTAAATTTATATAATATTAATTATAAATTATAATGTAACACTTAACTTTATATTTTATATTATGTAAATAAATTATTTTTGTTATACTATTTTTAAACTAAATAAAAAATATTAAATAATTTGTGTATGTTTTTAGGCAACATTTTTTACATGTTGACTAAAAAAGTGTTGCTAGAGACCATAAATATTGTAGTGCGGTCATAACTATGAATATAATATAGAGCCACGCAATATTATCATGTGATACGGCAATATGTGAAATGAAGTGACAACACATTATTAGAAGAAAGGTATTTGTTCTTTTTTTACAAGTATACAAGTAAAGAATATTATTCTTTTCTTTGCATGTAATCTAGTATTAACTTTGGTTCTTATGTTCTATTGCCTTGCATTTTAAGAAAATCATATTCTTACCATCCCTATATATTATTTGGAAGTAATGTGTACACAGATGTAAAAGAAATATTTACAAGAAATTTGTCTTTATTGCATGTACTGAGTTAGCTTTTTCCTTCCATGAATGACAAGAGTGTAAGTAGGTTCTTTTGAATTACTTTTATATGCATTTAGTATATTCTTATAAACAATTATCTAATTCAAAATTCCATTAATTATGGACAGGACGATATAAATTAAATAAGGAAATTAAACTTCTATTTGCTCAAAGTCAAAGAAGATCAAGATCGACTACAATTGGACAATATATATAAGCATAAATTCAAGAATAAATTAATATATATATATATATATATATATATATATATATATATATATATATATATATATATATATATATATATATATATATATATATATATATATATATATATATATATATATATATATATATATATATATATATACTTTATTCATTCTATGTTTTTATATTGAGTGCAATAAAGATTTAGTTATCTATAATAATTTTACTTTAATAAATGTAACTAATAATTCTACTTTCAAGATTAGGTTTGTATAAAACATTAAAAGATATAGGCCCACCATTATTCGATAGCGAGAGCTAAAATTATTAGTTCCTTTTCATTAATCGGTTGAGTCATATTTTCTTCTCTTAGAGCCTTGGTGAAGAATGTGATTGACCCAGTTTTTGAATTAAGAGAGCTCCAAACCTATTACTTGAGGTGTCAGTTTCTATAACGAGATCTTTTTAAAAACTTGAAAATATTAAAACTAGGGCAGAAGTCAAGTTTTGTTTCAGCCATTTAAATGTTTGGTCATCACCATTTTCGACTAAATATGACCCCGTTTGGCCAGATCCTTTGATGGCTTTGCCATCTTTCAAAAATTTTGTGAACTTTTGATTGAATCTCATAACCTCTAAAATCGTCAAACTCCTTTAACATTATTTTGTGTAGGCCACTATAAGACACTTGCCAACGTAAAAGGATCAATCTCCACACCTTCTATAAAAATAAATTGTTCCACATGTTCAACACTAGTATCCACAAAGTTGCATTTATTTTTGTTTGCCTTAAGATCTAGCTAAAACAAAATATCTAAACATAGGATACATAATGGAGGTGGTCCTCATAACTTGGAATATACACCAATATATCATCAAAATCCATCATCATATATTTTCTCAAAAAAGTTTTAAAAATGCCATCTTGGATGCGACATCACAAAGTATTCGTGATGAGGCCCATGGATATAAAATGTCATCTTTTGCACATCTTCAATCATCAGCCTCACTTGGTGGTATCCAAATTTTGCTTATACTTTCCCAGTCACCTAAATAGGGAATTTATTAGAGACGATTACCTTGTTCAAAGCACAATAGTCTAGATACATCTTCCACGACCCAACTTTTTCTTCACCAATATCATAGAACATAAAAATTCAATTTGGCTAGGACATATCACCTCTGCTTGTAGAATCTTTTTCAATTGATGTTCAATTTCATTCTTGTGGGGTTGAGGGTATACAAATAACTATTTATAAAGTCCTCTCCTTTCTTAAGGTGAATATCATGCTCTTTTCTCTTTTTCATGGGTAGCCCACATGTAATTATGAACACTTTTGTATACCTTGTCAACAACTCTTTAATCTAACGATGAAGAAAAACCGCATGTTTTATGTGATGACATAGAGAAATTAATAAATCCCATGCCATACCATAACCGAGTCTCCCTTAAAGGTTTTGTAAACCAACATATTATGTGTTTACTTACTTCACCTCACAACTCTACTCATTGAGGGTCAATTAGAAAACACAACACCTTTTGTGCCTAATCCACCCACATGCCTTCAATCAAAGTCGATTGTGGCATTTCAAAAAAAATTTAATATCATCCAAGTGATTCAAAAAATCATTAATGTTAGAAATCATATCTCCCAAATCCAACACCACCTTCTTGTAAACCCCTTAGTCCATTACCTTAAATCTGATCCCACTTTGACATTGAGAAGAGTAGTTTCTTCTACTGGCCATCCCACTACTTTGACCAACTTGTTCAAAATCAAATTTTTATGCAACACACCATTAGACTAACACTAACATTGGCATTTCCTGCAATTTTAACCTTACTTTTTCATATCCTCCTCCATCACATTCATCCCCAATCATCATCGCACCAACTTATCAATAACAACATTGATGGCAAGGTCGTGAGCACTATTGCACTTGAAATAGGGGCTCTTTATCATTTGTTCTTCAATATCTAGACTTGAAAGTTGAAGAATAACACACTTGTGAGGATATAATTTTCATGGATCCTAGTGAGATTTTAATTTTGAGATTGGCATGTTTCCCCCTAATCTAGATTTTACATCCAACTTTGTTGATTAGACTCAAACCCACTACTCAGGTTAGACTTGTAGGTAAACCCAACATGGATGGATCCCTTAGGGCAGTAGTCACGAATCCCATTTAGTCTCATATCTTCTCTTGTACTTTCGTTTCTACTACACAAGCAACACTTATAAACTTTGAGAATAAGGCTTCAAACACACCATCTAACATCTCCCACGAGTCCATGGAAGAAATACCCTACAAATAGAGGTTTAGTTAATCAATATATTTGTGCAACTAATCATTCATTTTCCTTAATGTATTCCTCAACGCTACCTTGTTGCCTTGAAAAAATAGAATGTTACTTTAATATTAAGACTCGTATATTAGACTCTGAAATTATGACAGACAATTGTAATATAACTGGTGACAGCACGACATATGAGCTCCAGGAGTTCATTCTTTTTCCCTGATTGGCATAACTCATTGAATGACTCATTTTTTAGTTTCTGAATCATCTTTTTTTTGACATTTTTGTTTTCGATATGATTAAAACAATTATAACTTTCTGGATTCTCATACTCTATGGTCTCTAAGCTCTAAGTGGTTTAGATATTAGTATTTTTTGATCCATATTGCGGCATGTGCATGCAACTTAAGAATTTTAAACTTCAAGGTTGACGTTCTATCTTCCAATATGTTCACCTTGTTATCGCTATTTTTCTTTGGAAATATTAATAATCCATAGTCCTTTGCTATCTTGTAACATATCTGGCAGGTAAAAAAATTTGAATGGTGCTAAGATTCAAAATAGAAATATCTAAGAGTGACATTCCTCCTAACCAACCTTTCCCACGTGCAAAAGAAAATTGAATAAACAAAAGGACATGATATTTAATAAAATTTATGCTCACTAACTCGCAGAGAAATCTACTTTGTGCTCTCACCTAAAATAATATCCAAGAGTGATATGCCTTCTAAACAACCTCTTTTCCCTGGAAAGCTCACCTTTTCTACCTTATTAGTTTTCTTTATGTACCACCTCTGAATAGTAACTTATTAAATCCCCATATGTAACTCTATCATTAAGATGTTTATCCATTAAAACAATTTCCCTAAGATGTCACTTTATCATCCAAAAATAATACATTATCTTGTATATGCACATGATTCTATTGTAACATTAATTCATTCTTTATAAATCTAAATGGTTGTGCACATGATTCTATTGCCAGATTGCTTTGATTCGATGGCAGATGTTGTTATATCCATTGTGACTAAAGTTGCCGAATACTTAGTGGAACCTCTAATACGAGAGGGGAAATACTTCTTTTGTGTCAACAATTTTATTAGGGAAATTGATAATGAAAAGAATGAGCTACTATCTGAAAGAGATTATTTGATTGATCGAGTTAAACAAGTCAAACAAAACGCTGAAGAAATTGAGAAACCAGTGGAGAAATGGTTGAGTGATGTGGAAAGTTTACTAAAAGAGGTGGATGATTTGGATCAACAGATGAAAGACAATAAAAATTGCTTTCAAGGAAGGTTTCCAACGTGGAAACAATATCGTTTATGCAAGGAAATGATAAAGAAGAAGGATGCAATGGGGAAATTAAAAGGAAAAAGTTATACTTTTCAACCATTTTCTCATCCTGCTCCTCTTCCAGGCATTCAATACGTGTCTTCAGAAAATTTCACTTATTTTGAATCAACTAAAAAGGCTACTGATCAACTCTTGGAGGCACTTCAAGATGAAAAAACCTACAAAATAGGAGTATATGGGATGGGTGGATCTGGGAAAACAACTCTTGTTACAGAAGTAGGTAAGAAGGTTGAAGGAATGAAGAAGTTTGATAAGGCTATACTAATCACGATATCTCAAAATGTCAACATTAGAGCCATTCAAGAACAAATTGCAAATGCGTTAAACGTGAAACTGAACGAAGAAAATGAAGAGCACCGAGCTGAACGTTTGTGGTTGAACTTGAAACAAAAAGGTCGACTTTTAATAATATTAGACGATTTATGGAGTGAGTTTAATTTGACGAGTATAGGGATTAAGTCATACAATGAAAGCATGGAAGCATGGAAGATCATTTTAACCACTCGTAATCAACATATATGTGATTTGATGGATTGTGAAAAGAAGATTCATATGGGACTCTTACATGAAGGAGAGTCTTGGGATTTGTTCCAAAAACATGCAAAAATTGATGACAAATTCTCTGAGTCATTAAATGGGGTGCCAATAGAACTTTGTCGTGAATGTAAGGGACTGCCCATAGCAATAAAAGTTGTGGGATCTTCATTAAAAGGAAAATCTAAAGCTTCCTGGAAAAAGGCATTTCGCAATTTGAAACATCCACATTCCATTGAAGATCAAGTGGAAGGAGTGGGATATGCTTTTAAATGTCTTAAATTAAGCTATGATTATTTAGGAGATGAGAAGGCAAAAGCACTCTTCCTAATGTGTTCCATATTTCCAGAAGATTATAAAATCTCAATTGAAGGTATTATTCGATATGCAATCGGGCTTGGTCTGGGTGATATGGTTTCATTAGAATCATCAAGGGATGATATCGAAGATAGCATAGGCAAACTTTTAGAAACATGTTTGTTGATGCATGTTGAGGAAAGCAAAAGACACGTGAAGATGCATGACATGGTTCGTGACACGGCCTTATGGATTGCAAAGAGATTTGAGAATAAAAAAATCTTGGTAAATATTGACATACCATTTAGCAACATGGTAGAAGATGATGGTGTATTAAATTGTTTTGCCATAACCTCATGGTACCAAATGGGTGATCAATTTTATCATTCATTGCATGCTCCAAATCTTAAAATTTTACTGATTAATGGTTCCGTGGATTTATCACATGCAACATTTGAAGGTATAGAAGGACTCCAGATACTTTCGATAATTAATGATAAATATCCTGTAGAATCGTTATCATTACCTCTATCAATTCAACTTTTGAAAAATCTTCGAACTCTTCGCTTGAATAACTGGGAGTTAGGTAACATTTCTTTCATATCAAGTTTAACGAAACTAGAGATTCTCGACTTGCAAAAGTGTAGCTTCAATGAACTTCCTAATGACTTAGGAAATCTCAAAAGATTAAAGCTTCTAGATGTGTCATATTGTCATTTTGTTCAATCAGATAACTATAATGGGGCAATTGGTAGATGTTCACAATTGGAAGAGTTATATCTTTCAATGATGAAGCCGACATCGTACTATTCTCAGTGTGTTGAAAATATTATTACTCTTCCAAAGTTGGAAAGGTTTGATTGTTCCATGAGTTATTATGATTATCATCTTCAATCCTCAAGAATTTTACACGTACCCAACTTTGATAAATTAAAGTTGCCCACATCTAAAAGAAATATCCTTCAACTAGCTGAAACTGTTCATTTTGAAGATGATTCTGGAGGATTTAACAATGTTTTCCCTGACATGGTTAAACTCGTGGGAGGTATGAAATGTTTGAAATGTCTTCATCTTACAAATTGCTCAATGGTAGAACATATCTTTGATTTACCCTCTGATTCTGAGGTTAATCTTTTGATTCCAAAGTTGGTGGAGTTAGTTTTGGATAACGTACAAAGTTTGAAAGAATTGATTCGAGGCACACCTCTTCAAGCGTCATTTTTCTTTGAGAAATTAGAATCACTAAAAATTTTGGTCTGCCATCAGTTGCACAACATATTCCCATCGGAGTGCAACTTACAAAATCTTACGATCATCAAAATAAGTAATTGCAAGTTTGGTGAGTCACTCTTCTCAGTATGTAATGCTCAAAGTATGAATCAACTAGAAGAGCTTCTTTTAGAGAATTGTGATGAGTTAAAGCATGTGATTGCCAATGCGGGAGAGAAAGTTTCTAATAGCCAAGTTGAATCCATTGAGGCTTTTCCCAAACACAGTTCTCAGTTTACGATGCCTAGATTGAAGGTGCTTAACATTATATCATGCAGGAACTTAGTGTCAGTATTTCCAATCTGTAGTTTTGAAGAACAAACACTACTTGAAGAAATAGACATACAATATGCTCCTAGTCTAAAACATGTATTTGGTGAATGTGATCACCAACATCACTCATCTCACCAATTCCAAAACCAAAACACTCATCCTGATTTAAACTATCTAATACTCCAAGATCTTGAAAGTCTTATTGGCATATTTCCTGAAAACAATCGTGCAAAGTGGCCCTCTTCAAAAATGCTAAGTGTGATGAGATGTCCAAAATTGAGTGCATCATTGATAGCTGCGATGACCAGTTCTAAGGTAGGAGAAGTACCTTATCCTCTTTATGAGATGCAAAAATTTTATGAACCCAATTCTCTAAATTATGCATTTAATGACTTTTTATTATTTCTGCAGATAGAGAGTTTGTCTTTAGAAGGTTTTTCAGAAGTGAGTCTGATATCAAAGGTGGGTCCTACTCCAAGTCATATTCTAAATCTGCAATGTCTTGGAATCTTAAAGGTTGGTAGATGTGAAAACTTGAAATCTCTATTCTCGATGGAGATGCATGGAAGCCTACCAGAGTTAAATTTTCTTCAGATTTCCGATTGCAGTCAACTGGAACAAATAGTTTTAGAAAATGAAGAACTTGTAAAGCTAAGTAATGTTGAAGTTTATTTTCCAAAGCTAACATATATACTAATCATCCGTTGTGACAAAATGAAAAGTCTTTTCTCTGTTGCTATGGCAAGAATGCTTCCAAAGTTGACACGTCTATCTATAACGTATGCTGTTGAACTGGAAGAAGTTTTTAAACATGGAAATGGAGACAATACTCACAGTGATAGAGAAATTGTGCTTCCAAACTTAAAAAACATAACGCTAAACAATCTTCCTTCTTTTGTTGATATTTGCCAAGATGTTAAGTTCAAGGTGCCAAAACTTCTACCTCCCTCTGTATCCTCGTGCCCCAAAATTGTTCCTAATTTTGGAGGAATTCAAAACACTCCTCCTCCAAAAAAATAAAAAGTAAGAACACAATCTTTATTTTTATTTAAAATTTGAAACTTGAAATAAATTTTTAGAAAAAATTAATAGAAATGTTCATTTGATTGTACTAGTTTGAAATAGTTTCTCTCCTAACTAAATTTTAAATGTATTGGTGATAATGTTTCTACAGAGTGAAATAGAAGACGTACCAACAAAAGAAACACATAGAGATTATGATTTGGATTTATCTTAAGCATTGGTAAATAAAAAACTCATGACGGTAAGTTTTAGAGTAAATAAATTAAGTACCTTGTATTTTCAAGGAAATGATGTTTAGATTAAAACTTTTGAAAATAGAGTTCATAAGTCTTTTATTTACTTTGAAAAATTCAATTTTTTTTTAAAAAAAAGATCTGAATAAATCATTGTCATTTATTTGTGCAGACAGAAGAACTTTTGGATGTGAAAGATATCAAGAAAGCGTCCAACTCCGAATCAGATTCTAAATCTCCAATGTCTTCAGTAATTAGAAATCTGATTTCTCAATGTACATACATAGTAGCCTCTCTTAAAATATACTATTGCCAACAATTGTAATAAATAGTTCTACAAAATGAAGAGCTTGTAAAACATCTTAATGCTTAAGTGTGATTTCCAATGATAAAACATATAAAGATTCACAATTTCCCACAGAATGAAAATTCTTTTCTTTTGTTGTATATCTACAGCTCCCTCCATCTGTGACACCCCAAATAATTCAATATTTAAAAAAATTAGAATTTTTAATTATTAATTTAATTAGAGTTAATTATTAATATTTGGAATTAATTAAATAAATGAAAGGAGGAGTTGGGAGTGTGAGGAGTAATGGGGTGTGATGAGTAAAATACTCTACCTATCCTAATTATTATTTTATTTTATTTATTAGAATAATAAAAGGAATAATAAAAGGAAAAGAAGGAAAAAGAGGAATAGAAGGTTTTTCATCATTCGTAACATTGGAGAAGAGAAGAGAAAAGGAAAAGAGTGAAAGTTGCCGGAATTCGAAGAACCCACAAGGTAAGGGGGTGGTTTCGATTGATTAACATGTATTATCGGTTTTGATTTCAATAGGATTGACCGTAGTATGTCAAGAATCTCAATTTAGTAATTCTAGGTTTTCGTAGAATTATTCCAATTTGTGTCGGATTGCATAAAATTGAGTGAATTGTCTGTTATAGATCATTAGGAATGATCAGAGTATGTTATATTGCATGTTATTGTTGTTGGAATGTGTAATTATATTGTGTTTGAATGTTGGATTCGTGTGGGATTGATAGGAATTGAGTGGGTATGCATAATGCTGTCAAAACTGCATATTTTTGGCGCTGTAAGTCGCAGGAACCGGTTCCCATGTGGGAGGAACCGGGTTCCTGGTATAAAAACCAGAAGAGGAACATTCTGGGTTACTGGGAACCGATTACTCCTGGGAAGGAACCGGGTTCCCTGTTCATTTTTTTCAAAGAAAACTGATTTTTCTTCTGGGAACCAGTTTCCTGCCTGGAGGAAACGGGTTCCCCATACATTTTTCCAGGGGGCGTGTTTTTGAAATTTTTGGGAACCGGGTTCTCCCTGGGAGGAACAGGTTACCACTATTACTTTTTGAAAAATTCCAAACTGCAAAAATTCATAACTTTCAAATCGTAAGTCCGTTTTGAGCGCCGTTTTGGACGTTGTTTCTTAAATTTAATGCTCTATTTTATGAAATGAAGGGAATTCCTGTAACTTGAGTTTATTTTGAAAATGCGTCGAATTCCGATTTGGTGGTTTGTTATTCAATGCATATTTGGTGTATATGCAGTAGTGTAGTTGTGGCAATTGATTGTATCAGGATTTTGTGGCAATTGATGTGTGTATCAGGATTTTGTGGCAATTGATGTGTGTATGATCGGTGAGGACATCATGTTTTGGTTTTGATTCGGTTTATGATAATTGGTGTATTCATAGATTGATTGAATATTGCATGTTGGTGTTGTGCATGCATATGCATTCTGGTGAAGTTAATTCCCATTGTGTGGAATTTGACTTGTATTGCCAATAACCGTTCCCGGGTGATGATGGGTGGTGAGGCTGGATTCGTGTCTAGGTGATTATGGACGAATCGATGAATACTGTATCTGGGTGATTATGGATCAGTGTGTGTGACTCAGTTCACGTTTTGGTACCACATGCATTGCGTCTGCATTTGTATTTGCATGGAATTGTAACATGTTAGGATGATTTCCAGTGTTGTAATTCTCTTGTTGTTATTGTTGTGCATATTGAATTGTGTGGTTGTAATTGTGTGTTGAAATCTGAATTATGCTAGAATGGGTGGATTAATATACTTGTGATATTATGTTGTCTGAGAAACTTATAATGCATATTAATTATGAAGAAATCTCACCCTTACTTTAATGATTTCAGATTAAAGTTAGCAGCTCAGGAGTTGGTGAGGATGGCTCTAGAGCTATGTTATTTAGTGTCTGCGTGTCAGTGTCATGCTCTGATAGGTTGTAACATTGGGGAACGTTTAGCTGAGAAATTATTTAGTATTCATTTGTTGTTTGAGTTACTTTGGGAATAATTATGAATTGGTTTTATTCCGTTTTGGTTTTGTGGTACTTTTCCGCTGTGTAAAACATGATATCAATTTGATTGATTATTTTAATAAGTTCTTCAGTGAAGCATGGCTACTGTTTATTGAGATTTTATTTTATTCTGAATTGTGACATCCCTTGCTTTCCATGTTAACTCTGATTTAATTAATATATTCGCGGGTTATTGAGAAGGGTTGTTACAATAGTGGTATCAGAGCATAGTCGGTTGTGTCTTAGTGTCGTTATCCCTTCGTATGCGACTAGTGCAAGGTAACACCGTCGATACTTGTGTTCTAATGAGATTGTTTTGTAATGTTACAGAACAATGGTTGGAAGAGGTAACGGAAGAGGCGATCTCTATTGAAGCCTTGGGAATGCTAGTGGTGTGCTTGGAGGAATCATGGAGCCGGTATCGGTCTTGATAGGGGAATTTCAGTGAATAATCCTCCATTGTTCAAGGGCACACATGATCTCGAAGGTGCTCAGAGGTGGTTAAAAGAGATCGAGAGGATCTTTAAAGTAATTGATTGTGCTGATGAGATGAAGGTGAGATATGGTACTCACATCTTTGAGGAAGTCGATGGTGCGTTGCTACCAGGACAGAAATGGAGCAAGACGGTGTTGCACTGAATTGGGCTGTGTTCAAGAGGGCATTTCTGAGGAGGTATTTTCCTGAAGACATTCGGGGCAAGAAAGAGATGGAGTTTCTGGAACTCAAACAGGGTAATAAGACTGTGAGTGAGTATGCTTCGAAATTTACGAAGTTGGCGAAGTACTATGCTCATTATACTAACGATGCAGATGGAGAATTTTCCAAATGTTTCAAATTTAAGAATGGTCTTCGTGATGAGATCAAGCAGGGTATCAAGTATCAGCGTATCCGAAGGTTTTCTAATTTGGTAGACTGTAGTAGGATTTTGGAAGAGGATCTTGCTAGTCGAACAAATGCTCGAGGGTATATTGATCGGAAGGGTAAGCAACAGATGGATCGTGGTAAACCTTATGATAAGAATAATCAGAGATCCGGTGCTTGGAAGAAGCCTAGTGGGGGAGATTCTGGTTCTTCCATTAAGTGCTTTAAGTGCGGTGAAACGGGACATCGTATGGTAGACTGCAAGAGTAATGATAGGAAGTGTTTCAAGTGTGGGAAACTCGGTCATGTGGCTAACGATTGCAGAGTGAGAGTGGTAACCTGTTACAATTATGGTGAAGAGGGTCATACTTGTCCTCAGTGTACAAAACCCAAAAAGGAGCAAGCTGGTGGTAAAGTGTTCGCCTTGTCTGGATCAGAGACTAAGCCAGATGATCGGTTGATTAAAGGTACATGTTTTATTAATGGCATACCTTTGATTGCGATTATTGATACTGGAGCAACACATTCTTCTATTGCTTTAGATTGTGCTAAAAGATTGAACTTGGATTTTTCTAATATGGATGGAAGTATGGTTATAGACACTCCTGCGTCGGGTTCAGTAACTACTTCATTTGTTTGTAAGAATTGTCCTATTGTGATTTTTGGTAGAGGTTTCGGTATGGATTTAGTGTGCCTACCGTTAGAAAAACTTGATATCATCCTTGGAATGAACTGGTTGGAATTCAACCAGGTTCATATCAACTGTTTAGAGAACACGGTTATTTTTCATGAAGAAGATGGAAGTGAAGATGTGATTATGTTAGTTAAACAGATGAATTTAGCTATAAAAGATGGTGTTGTAGTGTTTATGTTGTATTCTGCCACAGAAGCGAAGGGAAAGGCAAAGAGTGATGAATTTCCAGTGGTGAATGAATTTCCAGAAGTGTTTCCGGAAGATGTTAATGAATTGCCACCTGAGAGGGAAGTGGAGTTTACTATAGATTTGGTTCCTAGAACTAGTCCGGTATCGATGGCGCCTTATCGCATGTCGGAATCTGAGTTATCTGAATTGAAGAAGCGGTTGGAGGAGTTACTTGAGAAGAAGTTTATTCGTCCTAGTGTTTCTCCGTGGGGTGCTCCGGTGTTGTTGGTTAAGAAGAAAGAAGGGTCAATGAGATTATGTGTTGATTATCGACAGTTAAATAAAGTTACAATCAAGAATCGATATCCATTGCGGAGGATTGATGATTTGATGGATCAACTAGTTGGAGCTTGTGTATTCAGTAAGATTGACTTGAGGTCTGGGTATCATCAGATTCGTGTGAAGACGGAAGATATTCAGAAAACTGCATTTAGAACGAGGTATGGACATTATGAGTATTATGTTATGCCGTTTGGAGTTACTAATGCACCTGGTGTCTTCATGGAGTATATGAACAGAATATTTCATTCGTATCTTGATAAATTTGTGGTGGTATTTATCGATGACATTTTGATCTATTCAAAGGGTGATGAAGAGCATGCAGAACATCTCAGAGTTGTATTGGAATTGTTAAAATAGAAGAAGCTTTATGCGAAGTTGTCCAAGTGTGACTTCTGGTTAAGTGAAGTGAGTTTTCTTGGCCATGTAATTTCCAAGAATGGAATTGCTGTTGATCCTACGAAGGTAGAAGCGGTATCTCAATGGGAAGCGCCGAAGAATGCTTCTGAGATCCGTAGTTTTCTTGGTCTTGCAGGTTATTACAGGAAGTTCATTGAAGGATTTTCCAAATTAGTGTTGCCATTGACTAAGTTGACCAGAAAGGGCCAGGTGTTTGTTTGGGATGCTGAATGTGAGAAAGGATTCCAAGAGCTGAAGAAGAGGTTGACTAGTGTTCTGATCTTGATTTTTCCGAATCCGGTGAAGTCTTTTGTTGTGTATTGTGATGCGTCATTGATGGGTTTAGGTGGTGTATTGATGCAAGATAAGCAGGTTGTGGCTTATGCTTCGAGACAATTGAAGGTTCATGAAAGGAATTACCCAACTCATGATTTAGAGTTGGCAGCCGTTGTGTTTGTTTTGAAGTTATGGAGGCACTACTTGTATGGTTCTCGATTTGAGGTATTCAGCGATCACAAGAGTCTGAAGTATCTCTTTGATCAGAAAGAGCTAAACATGAGGCATAGAAGGTGGTTAGAGTTCCTGAAAGATTACAATTTCGGTTTGAATTACCATCCTGGTAAGGAAAATTTTGTTGCGGATGCCTTGAGTAGGAAGTCCTTACATATGTCTATGTTAATGGTTCGTGAATTGGATTTGGTTGAGCAATTCAGAGATTTGAGTTTGGTGTGTGAGCCTATTTCTAATAGTGTTACATTGGGTATGTTGAAGCTGACTAGTGGTATTCTGGAAGAAATTCGAAATGGACAGAAATCGGATGTTGGATTAGTTGATAACTTGACATTGATCAACCAAGGTCAAAGAGGTGAATTCCGAATTGACGAGAATGGTGTTATCAGATTTGGTGATAGGGTGCGTGTTCCGGATGTTGCAGATATTAGAAGGAGCATTTTGGAAGAAGGACATCGTAGTGGGTTGAGTATTCATCCTGGTGCTACTAAAATTTATCATGATTTGAAAAAGTTGTTTTGGTGGCCTGGAATGAAAAAGGAAATTGCTGAGTTTGTGTATGCTTGTTTGGTTTGTCAGAAGTCGAAAATCGAACATCAGAAACCGTCAGGATTGATGGAACCGTTGTTTGTTCCAGAATGGAAATGGGATGGCATTTTTATGGATTTTGTGTCTGGTTTGCCGAGGACAAGAATTGTGATTCTATCTGGGTTATTGTCGATCGGTTGACGAAGTCCGCTCATTTTATTCCGATAAGAATGGATTATCCGATGGAGAGGTTGGCAGAGTTGTATATTGAGAAGATCGTAAGTTTGCACGGTATCCCTTCTAGTTTTGTGTCGGATAGAGATCTGAGGTTTACGTCTAAGTTTTGGATAGGGTTGCAAGAAGCTTTGGGTACTAAGTTGCGATTGAGTTCTGCTTATCATCCACAGACAGATGGTCAGACGGAGAAAACGATTCAGTCGTTATAGGATTTGCTGCGAGCTTGTGTGTTGGAGAAAGGTGGAGCTTGGGATAGTTATCTACCATTGATTGAGTTTACCTACAACAATAGCTTTCATTCGAGTATTGGTATGGCTCCATTTGAGGCATTGTATGGTAGGAGGTGTCGGACACCGTTGTGTTGGTATGAATCTGGACAGAGTGCTGTGATTGGATCAGAAATTGTCCAACAGACTTCAGAAAAGATTAAGATGATTCAGGAGAAGATGAGAGCTTCCCAGAGTCGTCAGAAGAGTTATCACGATACGAGGAGGAAAGACCTTGAGTTTAGTGAAGGAGAACATGTGTTTATGCGAGTTACTCCGATGACTGGTATTGGTCGAGCTTTGAAGTCAAAGAAGTTGACTCCACGCTTTATTGGTCCGTTTTAGATTACCAAGAGAGTTGGAAAAATTGCGAATCAAATTGCCTTACCGCCGTCACTTGCAAATTTGCATGATGTTTTCCATGTATCTCAGCTGAGGAAGTACATTACTGATCCGTCTCATGAGATTTAGGTAGATGATATACAGGTGCGAGATAATCTGACTGTTGAGGCATTACCTGTGAGAATTGAGGATCGGAAGTTGAAGCAATTGCGGGGTAAAGAGATAGCAATTGTGAAAGTAGCTTGGGGAGGACCAGCAGGTGGAAATGTCACTTGGGAGCTAGAGAGTCAAATGAAAGACTCGTATCCCGAACTTTTCGTCTAAGGTACGTTTTCGAGGACGAAAACTCTTTTTAGTAGGGGAGAGTTGTGACAACCCAAATAATTCAATATTAAAAAAAATTATAATTTTTAATTATTAATTTAATTAGAGTTAATTATTAATATTTGGAATTATTGGAATTAATTAAATAAATGAAAGGAGGAGTTGGGAGTGTGAGGAGTAATGGGGGTTTGACGAGTAAAATACTCTACCTATCCTAATTTTATTTTATTTTATTTATTGGAATAATAAAAGGAAAAGAAGGAAAAAGAGGAATAGAAGGTTTTTCATCATTCGTAACATTGGAGAAGAGAAGAGAAAAGGAAAAGAGTGAAAGTTGCCGGAATTCGAAGAACCCACAAGGTAAGGGGTGGTTTCGATTGATTAACATGTATTATCGGTTTTGATTTCAATAGGATTGACCGTAGTATGTCAAGAATCTCAATTTAGTAATTCTAGGTTTTCGTAGAATTATTCCAATTTGTGTCGGATTGCATAAAATTGAGTGAATTGTCTGTTATAGATCATTAGGAATGATCAGAGTATGTTATATTGCATGTTATTGTTGTTGGAATGTGTAATTATATTGTGTTTGAATGTTGGATTCGTGTGGGATTGATAGGAATTGAGTGCATAATCTTGTCAAAGCGCATATTTTTGGTATTGAAGTCGCAGAACCGGTTCCCATGTGGGAGGAACTGGTTCTGTATAAAACCGAAGAGGAACATTCGGGTTCTGGAACCGATTACTCACAGGAAGGAACCGGTTCCTGTTCATTTTCAAAGAAACGATTTTCGGGAACCGCTTCGCTCGAGGAAGCAGGTTCCATACATTTTCCGGGCGTGTTTTGAAATTTTGGGAACCGGTTCTCCTGGGAGGAACAGTTACCATCATATTTTTGAAAAATTCAAGCGCAAAAATTCATAACTTTCAAACCGTAAGTCCGTTTTGAGCGCCATTTTGGACGTTGTTTCTTAAATTTAATGCTCTATTTTATGAAATGAAGGGAATTCCTGTAACTTGAATTTATTTTGAAAATACGTCGAATTCTAATTTAGGTGGTGTGTTATTCAATGCATATTTGGTGAATATGCAGTAGTGTACCTGTGGCAATTGATTGTATCAGTATTTTGTGGATGTAATGCATGTTTATGCTATTTGATGTGTGTATGATCGTTGAGGACATCATGTTTTGGTTTTGATTCGGTTTATGATAATTGGTGTATTCATAGATTGATTGAATGTTGCGTGCTGGTGTTGTGCATGCATATCGTGAAGTTAATTCCCATTGTGTGGAATTTGACTTGTATTGCCAATAACATGATGGGTGGTGAGGCTGGATTCGTGTCCAGGTGATTATGGACGAATCGATGAATACTGTATCCGGGTGATTATGGATCAGTGTGTGTGACTCAGTTCACGTTTTTCTACCACATGCATCGCGTATGCATTTGTATTTGCACGGAATTGTATTATGTTAGGATGATTTCCAGTGTTGCAATTCTCTTGTGGTTATTGTTGTGCATATTGAATTGTGTGGTTGTAATTGTGTGTTGAAATCTGAATTATGCTAGAATGGGTGGATTAATATACTTGTGATATTATGTTGTCTAAGAAACTTATAATGCATATTAATTATGAAGAAATCTCATCCTTACTTTAATGATTTCAGATTAAAGTTAGCAGCTCAGGAGTTGGTGAGGATGGCTCTAGAGCATGTTATTTTGTGTCCGCGTGTCAGTGTCATGCTCTGATAGGTTGTAACATTGTGGAATGTTTAGCTGAGAAATTATTTAGTATTCATTTGTTGTTTGAGTTACTTTGGGAATAATTATGAATTGGTTTTATTCCGTTTTGGTTTTGTGGTACTTTTCCGCTGTGTAAAACATGATATCAATTTGATTGATTATTTTAATAAGTCCTTCAGTGAAGCATGGCTACTGTTTATTGAGATTTTATTTTATTTTGAATTGTCACATCCCTTGTTTTCCATGTTAACTCTGATTTAATTAATATATTCCCGCGTTATTTAGAAGGGGTGTTACAATAGTGGTATCAGAGCATAGTCGGTTGCGTCTTAGTGTCGTTATCCCTACGTATACGACTAGTGCAAGGTAACACTATCGATACTTGTGTTCTAATGAGATTGTTTTGTAATGTTACAGAACAATGGCTGGAAGAGGTAACGGAAGAGACGATGCTGCTATTGCTGAAGCCTTGGGAATGCTAGCTGGTGTGCTTGGAGGGAATCAGATGGGAGGTATCGGCGATAGGTGTTGGGAATTTCAGTGGAATAATCCTCCATTGTTTAAAGGCACACATGATCCCGAAGGTGCTCAGAGGTGGTTAAAAGAGATCGAGAGGATCTTTAGAGTAATTGATTGTCTTGATGAGATGAAGGTGAGATATGCTACTCACTTGTGGAGGAAGCTCATGGTGGTGGGTTGCTACCGGATGAAATGGAGCAAGGCGGTGTTGCCCGAGTTGGGCGTGTTCAAGAGGGCATTTAGAGGTATTTTCCTAAAGACATTCGGGCAAGAAAGAGTTTGAGTTTCGGGCTCAAGCAGGTAATAAGGCCGTGAGTGAGTATGCTTTGAAATTTACGAAGTTGGCGAAGTACTATGCTCATTATACTAACAATGCAGATGGAGAATTTTCCAAATGTATCAAATTTGAGAATGGTCTTCGTGATGAGATCAAGGATGGTATCAGGTATCAGCGTATCCGAAGGTTTTCTTATTTGGTAGACTGTAGTAGGATTTTGGAAGAGGATATTGCTAGCACTCGAACAAATGCTCGAGGGTATGTTGATCAAAAGGCTAAGCAACAGATGGGTCGTGGTAAACCTTATGATAAGAATAATCAGAGATCCGGTGCTTGGAAGAAGCCTAGTGGGGGAGATTCTGGTTCTTCCATTAAGTGTTTTAAGTGCGGTGAAACGGGACATCGTATGGTAGACTGCAAGAGTAATGATAGGAAGTGTTTCATGTGTGGGAAACTCGGTCCGTTTTAGATTACCAAGAGAGTTGGGAAAGTTGCGTATCAAATTGCCTTACCGCCGTCACTTGCAAATTTGCATGATGTTTTCCATGTATCTCAGTTGAGGAAGTACATTACTGAGCCATCTCATGAGATTCAGATAGATGATATACAGGTGCGAGATAATCTGACTGTTGAGGCATTACCTGTGAGAATTGAGGATCGGAAGTTGAAGCAATTGCGGGGTAAAGAGATAGCGTTGGTGAAAGTAGCTTGGGGAGGACCAGCAGGTGGAAATGTCACTTGGGAGCTAGAGAGTCAAATGAAAGACTCGTATCCCGAACTTTTCGTCTAAGGTACGTTTTCGAGGACGAAAACTCTTTTTAGTAGGGGAGAGTTGTGACACCCCAAATAATTAAATATTTAAAATAATTAGAATTTTTAATTATTAATTTAATTAGAGTTAATTATTAATATTTGGAATTACTGGAATTAATTAAATAAATGAAATGAGGAGTTGGGAGTGTGAGGAGTAATGGGGGGTGTGACGAGTAAAATACTCTACCTATCCTAATTAGTATTTTATTTTATTTATTGGAATAATAAAAGGAATAATAAAAGGAAAAGAAGGAAAAAGAGGAATAGAAGGTTTTTCATCATTCGTAACATTGGAGAAGAGAAGAGAAAAGGAAAAGAGTGAAAGTTGCCGGAATTCGAAGAACCCACAAGGTAAGGGGTGGTTTCGATTGATTAACATGTATTATCGGTTTTGATTTCAATAGGATTGACCGTAGTATGTCAAGAATCTCAATTTAGTAATTCTAGGTTTTCGTAGAATTATTCCAATTTGTGTCGGATTGCATAAAATTGAGTGAATTGTCTGTTATAGATCATTAGGAATGATCAGAGTATGTTATATTGCATGTTATTGTTGTTGGAATGTGTAATTATATTGTGTTTGAATGTTGGATTCGTGTGGGATTGATAGGAATTGAGTGGGTATGCATAATGCTGTCAAAACTGCATATTTTTGGCGCTGTAAGTCGCAGGAACCGGTTCCCATGTGGGAGGAACCGGGTTCCTGGTATAAAAACCAGAAGAGGAACATTCTGGGTTACTGGGAACCGATTACTCCTGGGAAGGAACCGGGTTCCCTGTTCATTTTTTTCAAAGAAAACTGATTTTTCTTCTGGGAACCAGTTTCCTGCCTGGAGGAAACGGGTTCCCCATACATTTTTCCAGGGGGCGTGTTTTTGAAATTTTTGGGAACCGGGTTCTCCCTGGGAGGAACAGGTTACCACTATTACTTTTTGAAAAATTCCAAACTGCAAAAATTCATAACTTTCAAATCGTAAGTCCGTTTTGAGCGCCGTTTTGGACGTTGTTTCTTAAATTTAATGCTCTATTTTATGAAATGAAGGGAATTCCTGTAACTTGAATTTATTTTGAAAATACGTCGAATTCTAATTTAGGTGGTGTGTTATTCAATGCATATTTGGTGAATATGCAGTAGTGTACCTGTGGCAATTGATTGTATCAGTATTTTGTGGATGTAATGCATGTTTATGCTATTTGATGTGTGTATGATCGTTGAGGACATCATGTTTTGGTTTTGATTCGGTTTATGATAATTGGTGTATTCATAGATTGATTGAATATTGCATGCTGGTGTTGTGCATGCATATGCATTCTGGTGAAGTTAATTCCCATTGTGTGGAATTTGACTTGTATTGCCAATAACCGTTCCCGGGTGATGATGGGTGGTGAGGCTGGATTCGTGTCCAGGTGATTATGGATGAATCGATGAATACTGTATCTGGGTGATTATGGATCAGTGTATGTGACTCAGTTCACGTTTTGGTACCACATGCATCGCGTCTGCATTTGTATTTGCATGGAATTGTAACATGTTAGGATGGTTTCTAGTGTTGCAATTCTCTTGTTGTTATTGTTGTGTATATTGAATTGTGTGGTTGTAATTGTGTGTTGAAATCTAAATTATGCTAGATAAGAAATAGTTAAAAGATGAGCGTTAAAATGAACAGTCTAACTGGTATCTCATAGATACATTCACATCTCCCTGTGAATTCAGATGAGTTAACAAAACTAAAGAATAAAATTATTTTTCCAATTCAAATAATATTACTTTTTAGATATTAGTCAGTTTTCCCAAACCTAAAATCTATGAAAGCTTCCCGTCAAATATTAATGTTAAATCCTTCTTTTTTTAATAGTAAAATAAAATTGGTTAATGAAATATAAAAAAATGGTTAATGAACGATGAAGTTAGTTAATAAGTGACTAAATATTAAAAATAATTTAGCAGTACTTCTAGCAGAGGTTGCTTTAGTGCTTCTATCAGAGGTTGCGTTAGAATGCTTCCTTCAGAAGTTGCTTTCACGTGCTTGACCAGAAGTTATATTCTTCATGAAAACTTCTAATACTTCATGATCTTCTGTAAGTCTTGTTGAACACATCTTCTATCATGGTTTACATATGGTGCTTCTATTAGAGTTTGTATTTCAATCGTCACTCAGAAGTATTACAATGTGCGTGTTCTAGAAGTTCTTCCTTATAACTTCTAAATTCATCTTCTGCTCAACATAGTATAATGTTCCATTTTAAGCGCTTGAGTTGGAACAATTTTTTATTAACCAACTTCATCATTTCAGTAACCAATTTTTTATATTTCATTATCCAATTTTATTTTTCTTTTAAAAAAAATATAAATTTTTTATAAAAAACATATTATTATAATAATATATTATTGTTCATATATATATATTTTTATTAAAAACAGTATTCTTCAGAACTTTCAACTTCTGAGTCGTCTTCAGAAGTTATCACTCTTGTCTTGATTTTATATTACATTTATCTAATTAGGACTTGTAAGTTCCTCTATATATATATATATATATATATATATATATATATATATATATATATATATATATATATATATATATATATATCAAAGATAAAGATAAGTTAATGTAATTTAACAAAAAAATTTAATCTATTTTGAATCAAAATACACATTACATGTTTTCACTATCAACTTTCAAACATTTATTCATATTTATAAAAAATCGTATAACAATTTGTATAACTTCAATTATATATAACAACAACAAAAGGAATAGTTAAAAGATGGGCGTTAAAATGAACAGTCTAACTGTTATCTCATAGATACCTTCACATCTACCCGTGAATCCAGATGAGTTAACAAAACTCAAGAATAAATTTATTTTTTCAATTCAAATAATATTATTTTTTAGATATTAGTAGATTTTCTAACCCTAAAATTTATGACAGCTTCCCGCCAAATATCTGTTTTAAATCCTTCTTTTTATATATCATAGTTATAATTTTTACAAACCATGTATGACAGCTACCCGTCAAATTTCAGTTGGCTATAATGTTTCTCATTTATAAGTCATCTACAATAATAAATTATATAATAAAATATATAATAAATTAATACAATATTTTTTATACAAATAAACGTACACATTTTAACTTAATTAACATAAGATGTAAATATAAAAATAAAATACAATCAAATATTTATAGAGAATACACACAATAAAATACAATCTTTATTTACCATATATATACCATCCTTACGAATTTTCAACAATTTTTCATAAAATAATAACATACTAAAATAACTTTTTTCTTAAAAATCTCTAAATGTAATCTTTAAATCATTGCATAACAACGTCCAAATTTTCTGAATCATACTTTTACTTGTAAGAACTCAGTTTCCATCAAATCAAGAAAGGTGAAAAAAACGGCATATCTAGAAGTTCTCCTCATAGAACTTCTGTAACTCTCATATCCAGAAGTTCTCCTCATAGAACTTCTGAAACTCTCATATCCAGAAGTTCTCCTCATTGAACTTCTGGAACTCTGTAGCCGTTATCCGAATATGCTCATAAGCCTATATACATTTTAAATAAAATAAATATGTATCCTTTTAAATCTTCTGAAGAGGAGTCGAAGTTGCAACTTCGAAGAGGAGTCAGAAGTTGAGACTTCGGAAGAGGAGTCAGAAGTTGAGACTTTTGAAGAGGAGTCAGAAGTTGAGACTTCTAAAGAGGAGTCAGTTCCTACTTCTAAATGGGGTCGAAGTTGCAACCACGAGAGAGGTCGAAGTTGCAACCACGAGAGGAGTCAGAAGTTGCAACTTCTTAAGAGGAGTCAGAAGTTGCAACTTTTGAAGAGGAGTAAGAAGTTGCAACTTCTGGAGAGGAGTCAGGAGTTAAGACTTCTGAAGAAGAGTCAGGAGTTGCAACTTCTGACTCCTCTTCAGAAGTCTCGACTTCAAATATTTGCTACAATAACACAGAGAATTTAATAAAGGCAATCCAAAAATAAAATAGGTAAAATGAAATAATACTATTTGTTTAATGCCAACATTTTGCTTACCAACATAGCATAATATAAATTAAGAGGTCAAAGTTATGACTTAGAGAGGATTGAAGTTGATACTTGAAGAGGAGTCAGTTGAGACTTAGAGGAGTCAGTTGCTACTGAATGGGTCGAGAGTTGCAACTTCGAAGAGTCGATGTTGCAACTTTTGAAGAGTCGAAGTTGCAACTTGAAGGGTCATAAGTTGCAACTTCTGAAGAGGAGTCAAAAGTTGCAACTTTTAAAGAGGTCGAAGTTTAATCTGAGCGATCTTGGAAACCTGGACAAAAGGTAGATCTTGAAAAGAGAAATGTAAAAGCAGTATAGGAAATATGTATTGAATGATTGGTGGTACCCACCTGAAGATAGATAAGAGTATTGAATTGAGAAGTTCCTGCAGTTTCTAATCTGGCAACAAATTTATCTCCCTGCAGTTTCAAAAAAAATAGACATCAACATACAATACCGTTAAACAATATACGGAGAGGAATAGTCGGTACCGTCGTAATTCATCAAAGAAGAAGAGGTTCAAAAGTTGATTGAGTAGGAGCATCAAAGCTCCTCACATCAACCGTACCTATAGACCCTAACAAATTAGAAAAGAAAATATACAAAATGATGTATGAAAAATGCAGTCACTCAACTTGTCCAAGTGTGAATTTGAAAGGTGGATCCCTATCTATGTTATAATCAAGAGGTACTCATCCTTCATCTCCTTCATCATTAAGTGACATCAACAAAACCTAAAATAGAACAAAGAGAAAAGATGAAGAAATCAATGACTCGGCTAACATTAAAGTTCATTAATGGATGAAGATGGAATAACGAATTATCATAGATAGTATTGGAAGGATTGATGTAAAACAATTCCTTTCACGACTTATTAACTTCTTGAAGAGGAACCGTTGGAAGAGGGAAGAAATCGGGTGATGGAGACAAATCACTGAAAGAGATGCAAGGGTTTATTATGTAAAATCTCAAGGTAGTATTGGAAAGACAAAAAAATTAAGGAATGCTCTTCGTTTTCCAGCGCAGCCATTAATTTCAAATTGAATCTGGGTTTAGGTTTTCGGTAGTGGTATAGGGCACATTATCCAACTTGGAAGGTTAACAATAGGTTATTATTAGTGTAAAAATATTTAAATTGGGGGAAAAACCTGGGTGTGAAACATCAGCCGAATTAATTTTCAAGTCAATATGGTGCAAGTATTTCAGAAAGTTACAAAATTACCCTTAAAAATAGACTAAATTGAAATTTACTAATTAGGGTATTATAGTAAGTTAATGGTACTTTGATTTTTATAGATTTATAACAGATTAGTTTAATTAGAATGATTAATTTAAGGTTTTATATTAGTTGGTATTTTTGTTTAATTCTTATTGAATTGGGCATCCACTAGTATTTGAGTATTTTAGATAATAGCCCATTAATATTATTATAAATGTGAGTGTCTTTGACACATTGGAGATATGAATCAAATGAAAAATTGTCTTTTATCTTCATTTAATTTTTTTACTATTCTTCCCTTTTCTTTGTGTTATACCCCAAAATTTTCCCTCGCACTTCTCAAGACAATTCACATCTCAATTCTCAAGGATTTCACAAGGGTTGACCAGACAAACCCTATCCTAAACAATCAATCCAAACTAGAGTTTTGCTATTCTCAAGTGAATATGGATTTCTAATGCTTCAAGTGGTCATCATATCTCTTCATATACCTCATAGAATCCTCATATCAAGTTCCAAGCCTTACAAGTTTAAATTGCTCATCCAATTGCTCAGATGGTTGAAAATCAACTGTATTGGACAAAATGTCAACTATGGTCAATATACAGTTAAACTTCATAATTTTTGGTCAACATCAATATTTTGAAGTTATATTCATGATTTGATCAACGATTGACCATGATTCATCAAGAAAAATACAGATTTGATCAGAAGTCAAAGTTTCCAAATTAAGATTTCTTTAGAAAAAGTCAATAGAACTTTGACCAAGCATAACTTTCACATACTTCAACAGAAATTTCTCCACCAAATCTCATTTTGAAGAGAATTCAATTCTTATAAAGTCTTTAGACAAAAGTCAACAGAACTTTGTCCAAGCATAACTTTCACATTCCAGCGTGAATCATTACAAAGTCTTTTCCAAAACATAGCTTTCCAAACACTTTGTATACATTCCAGCGTGAATCATTATGAAGTCAAAGCGAAATGCCTTTTCAAAAATATTTTCAAACACACACACAAACAATTAAACTGAGCTAAAGCGATTAAGAGCCCATAGATAACTACGGATGGAAAGGGTGCTAACACCTTCCCTTTTCATAACCAACTCCCTTACTCAGAATCTAACGAAGGTATTTTCCTGTTCTTTTCGCCTTCCCTTAATTGGATAAAAGAAAAGTCGGTGGCGACTCTTGCTATCCGCAACATTTGCGATCAAACGCAATACAAACAAGTCAGTTCTCCCACCGTGTTCTGAGGCTGGCTCTGTGAGAAAATAAAGAGAGTTCACCTTAGGGTCTTTAGATCACTTTTATCGCTTTCTGTTTGAGTGGTATGCTTTACTTTTAAGGACTGCTTGGGTATTATACTTGTGGGGGATCCTACACCCAGATCCAGGTTTCCTTAGGTAAGTAGCAATAAATCGTCGTGACCGTTAGGCGTATACCAAAACTGTCAACATGATGGCTACGTTAGTGCGACACTTTGGATGTCCCGATGCTCCTCATGTCTAGATGAGGAAAGTATTTGGCATCTGCGTGGCGTCATCAGCACTAACTCAACTTTTAGAACCCTAATTGACCCATCTTGGCCATTAGAAGGTAGTGAGATGGCGGCTTGGTAGGGTTGGTTGATACTCGATGCTACGCTCATTAAGATTCAACTTTCGGGATGTTTCGGTCGACCACTTGGTAGTCGTATTGAAATAAAGCCTACGAGAAAGATCAATGATATGAGATTCCTAGAACCAAGTTACTATTATAGGACAGGATGAACCCACTCAAACTTTGGTAGGGTAGAAACATATACCTCATGCAAGCCTTAAACCTAGGGCTATTGTGCGATTTGCTTGTGCTTTCTATTTATTTAAGCATGACATCATGACATCATAACATCATATCATTTCTAACTATTTCAAGGACCTAGGAATTTATCTTTGCTCTATTTTTTAAATAGACCTAGGAATTTATCTTTGCTCTATTTTGTAGGATCATGGCTTCCTGGAAGACCATCCGAATCAACTTCATGGGTATACCTTATCAACTCAAGGAATTAGTTTCAGAAGTTCCCGATCATGCTCAGTTCATCAAGAGACATGGTTATCTGCTTGACTTGGTTATCTCCGGCTTTGAAGAAGATATGATGCACGTCGTATTCCAGTTCTTCGATCCGAAACATCACTACTTTACATTCCCAGATTATCAGTTGATGCCTACATTGGAATAATTCTCTAAGCTACTTGGGATACCTATCCTTGATCAGACACCATTCACCGGTTCAGAAAAAGCTCCGAAGTACAAAGACTCCGAAGCTAATTGGGAAATAAGAAGCGGAGTTAAGGGTTTACTTGCCAAGTTTCTGATAGAGAAAGCTCGAGAATTCCTCAAAGCTATAGGTTTCCATGCATTAGAAGACATTTTGGCTTTTCTAATCTATGGCTTGGTGCTATTTTTAATCTAGATCAGTTCATAGACGTAAACGCCATCAAGATATTCCTCACTCGTAATCCTGTGCCTACCTTACTTGGGGATATTCTGCATTCTCTCCACACTCGTACTATCAAACGACAAGGAACTCTCATGTGTTGCATACCGTTACTTTCCAGGTGGTTTATTTTTCACCTTCCTCAATCAGTAATGAAGAATGAGCAAAGATTGAAGTGGTCTCAAAGGCTAATGTCACTCTCTCACTCGGATATCCGTTGGTGTCTCTTTTCTCAAAAGGACTTCACTTTCATTGAGCGTTGTGGGGAATTCCCTAATGTACCACTCCTTGGCATAAGGGGAGGTATCACTTACAACCCCTCTCTAGCTCTACGTCATTTTGGTCATGCTCAAAGTGATGGTCCTCATGATATGCTTCTCCAAGACATTGTGTTTGACTACAATAGCGATCTCCAGAACTACCATCGAAGATTTGTGCACGCTTGGGGCATGGTAAAGAAGACTGATACCAAAACTTTGGGACACAAAAATTCCATTCCTTGGGAACCTTACCTCAAATGGGTGCGAGCTCGAGCTCAAAACCTCATGATGCCGTTTACACCTATGCTACCAGTGATTATGGAACCGGTTGCTATAGGTGACGAATCTTATACCGTTCTCCATCCAGACATGCCTACTGATCTTGAAGACTTGAAGAGATCCTGGATTCAACTTAAAGAAGAAAGGGATATGGTCGAATCCAGTTCTATCAAGCGAGAAAAATGTATTAGAGTTGACAAAGCTACTTCACAAGGAGCGAAACATCAACACCTACTTGACACCAAGAGGCGCCCATGGGAGACCTAAAGCTCTAGGAATTTATTTTTATTTGTTTAAACTCTCTTTTGTACTTGTTAAAAGTAAACTAATAAAAAATTTGTTCGTGCTTGTCTAATAAATTTAAATTCCTAAGGTCCTTGAAAACATTGCATTGCATTGCATAACATCGCATATCATGGCATGACATTTCATAACAGGTACATTGAAGACCGATTTTCTTATTCTCTCGCTATTTATTTCAGTAGAAATGGCTCTTGAACAGACTGTCAAAGATCTCCAGGCTCAGAATCCTCAATTCCAGGAGATGTTCACCAACTTGGTCCAAGGCCAGAAGGATCTAAAGAAGCTCATTACCAGAAAGAAGAAGACCATCAGTAACCTCAACATGGGAAGAAATCACAAGGGCCTAAACAGGGTGGTCAGTCGGTTTGAAATCTCAGTGAAGGGAACCATCATGGGTGCAAAGCGAATATGAAGACTATGTGAGTGAGCAGTATCCTCTTGACAATGATAAGTACAAGCAACTTGAAGACCGTCTGAATGCTGTGGAAAATCTGAAAATGTCCGGGCTGAATTTTGATGATCTGAGTCTTGTCCCTAGTGTGATAATTCCCCGCAAGTTCAAAGTCCTTACCTTTGCCGAGTATGATGGCATCTCTTGCCCAAAGTTTCTCCTGAAATCCTATGTTCAGAAGCTCCATCCTCATACTGAAGACAGGAAGTTATGGATCCATTTCTTTCAAGAAAGTTTATCTGGAACATAGTTGGAGTGGTATTATCAGCTAGAGAATACTCATATTCATACCTGGAATGACTTAGCGGATGCTTTCTACAAGCGATGCCGATACAATCTTTGAATTAGCACCCACCCGCATGCAACTACAGAGGATGTCTATGGGTCGTGATGAGAAGTTCAAAGAGTATGCTCAAAAATGGAGAGATCTAGTAGTCAGAGTGCAACCAGCATTGTCCAATAGGGAGTTGGTTGATATGTTCATGGGAATGCTGACAGGCCCCTTCTTCAATCATCTGATTAGCAACTCTCTTCAGCCGGATTCACCGGCGATATTGACAAGTGAGTGTATCGTGGAATCAAGAGCGGAAAATACGGTATAGTCATCTTCAAATCTTTGGGAAGAGATCTTTTGGTGGTAAGAAAGAAGCCAATGTTGTGTATGGTCGGAAGAGCCGTGAAAAGTTGATCGTACTCAATGCGGGGGCGGTCGTGATCTCGATCCTACACCAGCAACCTCAGCGAGACAATGCGCGTCGCGCCCACGAGGCGGTTTACAAAGATCAACATGTCGTTGTCACAAGCATTGCAACACATGTTGAGCGAGTGATTACTTTGAGGATCCTCCTCGGCCGTCAAGTCTTCCTCTCCAGTACAATCCTAATGCAAGATGTGCATACCACTCCAACAGCCCAGGGCACGACAACAACAACTGTTGGGCTCTGAAGAACAAGATTCAAGACATGATTGAAGTAAGAGAAATTGAATTCGATCCTCCTATCGAAACTCCAAATGTGATCAACGCACAAATGCTTGACCATGGTAAAAGTTCTAATGCTATTGATGATAAATCTTATGTTTATGATGTGAACAAGTTGATAATCCCTTTGATGGTATCAAGAAATATTTCTTGCAATGGTGTGTTTCAGGAGATGGTGATTGTCGTTGGTGTGCATCTGAATCTAACATATGTGCTTGGTTGAAGAGGCGTATTCAACGTATGATGGACAACCACGAAGTACTATTTCTAAAACCTTCATCTGTGGAAGATCTGTGCGAAGATATTTCTAAGGATCTGAAGATCGAAGACGTGAGCAAAGCCATACCTGAAGTCTGGGATACCTTGGGGCAGCCAAGTGGGAAGTTTGATTTCATGGTTAAGTACACCGCTCCTAAAAGCTATAAGATTCCTATCAAAGATGTCAAGGCAACCGGATGGGGAGACGATTTCCCAGAAGACTATGTCAATGTGAACACAATAAGGATCACCTCTGTCGATCCTGTGCCTAGAGCGGCACCTCTCATCATTACTTCTCATAGGCCAATTCCATATTCCTCTAACAAAGCTATACCTTGGAATTATGGAGCTGAAGTTTAGTATCATGGTGTCAGATAAGAACCTTTGACCATTGAAGACATTGCAACTGAAGCTACCAATCCTGATATCGACCACATCATCGGATCAAGTAGAGTAACCCGAACCGGAAGAGTATTTTATCTAGAGATCTCTCCTCCAAAAGACACTGCTACGCCAATTCGCATTCCTGCTAACGAACTAGTTCCCGAAGCTAGAGGGAAAGAACCAGTAACTCATCTTGCTCAGACAGAAGTACCAAAGGAAGTTGCTAAAGACACCTTCAAGCAAGAAATGGAGGAAATTCTAAAGGTCATCAAGAAGAGTGACTACAATGTTGTGGAACAATTGGGAGAAACTCTGTCCAAGATATCCATGTTAGCTCTACTATTATGCTCTGAGGCTCATGCTAAAGCCTTAGTGAAGTTTTTGAAGAACGCTCACATACCGCAAGACACTACCGCTGATCAATTCGAAGGTTGTATCGCTAGCCTGACCATCAACAATGGCTTAGGTTTCTCTGATGCTGATTTAACTCCTGCCGGAAGGAAGCACAACAAAGCCTTGCGCATTTCCATTGAATGCAAGGGCATTACATTGTCTCACGTGTTGGTGGATACTAGTTCTGCTCTGAATGTTCTACCAAAGAGCGCTTTCGACCGACTTAATCTTTGAAGGTGGTCATGAAGCCCAGCGATATAATTGTAAGAGCTTTTGATGGTACTAAGCGAACAGTACTCGGAGAGCTCATCCTGCTAGTTAAAGTCGGTTCCGAATTTCGACTCTACTTTTTGTCATGGACATCCGTCCGGGTTCGCTTACCTACTTGGGCCCTTGGATACATAGGGCGGACGTCACCTCTACCATCGAGCTGAAGTACCCAGTAATGGGGAATATCGTCACAATATGCGGTGAGGAAGAATATATGGTAAGCCATCTGCAGTGGTTCTGATATCTCGAAATGGAAGGAGAATTTGTCGAAACTCCCTGTCAAGCTTTCGAAGTAGTTCCAAGAGTCATAACTGTCGACTCTCCTATCACTCTTGAAGTTACTAAAGTTCCACCGAAGATGGCCTCACTGAAAGACGCTAAAGCTGCAGTTGAAGAAGGAGGTTGTACTGTTTGGGGTCACCTCCCCAATCTCCCATTCAAACTTGACAAGACTGGTTTAGGCTTCACTACCAAAGGTCAGAAGATGATACGCCACGAACGGGCCGACAAGTTTCCTTTCCACATCAGCAAGAGCGGAGTCCATGCCATAGAAGACGGCGACAACGACTTTGACATCAATTGGATTTTCCCAACTCCAGACAATGGACTCAGCAATTGGAGGATTGAAGACGTCATACCAATCTCCTTTAGACAGGAGTAATTGCTTTTTCTCTTATGTTTTTCGCTTTTTACACTTTGAACGATGAACTTTAAAGCCTAGTGCCTTGCCCGGGGAATCACGGCTCGTTTGCGAGGGTTATTATTTATCATTTGCATATTTTCATTCAATAAAATCATTGGACTTTTGCATTCAAATACTTTTCTCTTTCCTTTCTTTTACTTTATTACCCCTTCAAAGAGCTATGTGTTCTTACACACATCCGCGTGATACACTGCAGATTCACTCCGAATCTCGTTGATAACAACTTTGCTATTGCTAAATATGACTTGATAATCTAGTCTAAAAGCCGAAGGTGAGGAAGATTGTGAAGTTCGAGGAGAACTTGCGGACTACTACAGCAAGAAGAATGGGTTATCTGACCACGAAGAGCCGTCGAGGTTGTGAATCTAGTGCTTGTGAAGGAGAAAAGAAATCAAGATAGGGCGGGTCTTGAGAGCAGTGTCAAGAAGAGATTGGTCGGATGCTGCGAGACTATATCGAGGTTTTGCTTGGTCCTGAAAACATGCCAAGTTTAGACATTAACATTGTGGTACACGACAAGAAGCTTTCCCCGTGAAGCGAAAGTTAGTCATATCGTCTGAGATGTCAGAGAAAATCAAAAGCGAAGTCATGAAATAGTTCAATACCGGTTTCTTAGCCGTTACTTCTTATCCACAGTGGGTTGCAAATGTGGTGCCCGTACCTAAGAAGGATGGTAAAGTGCGAATGTGTGTGGACTACAGAGATCTGAACAGAGCAAGTCCGAAAATGATTTTCCACTTCCTCATATTGATGTACTAGTTGACAACACCGCTCAACACAAGGTTTTCTCCTTCATGGATTGTTTCTCCAGTTATAATCAGATCAAAATGGCTCCCGAAGACATGGAAGAGACTACTATCGTTAAAGAGTGGGGCACATTCTGCTACAAGGTCATGCCGTTCAGACTGAAGAACGCTGGCGCCACATATCAATGTGCCATGGTAGCTTTGTTTCATGACATGATAGCTCGATCACAGACTGAAGAAGAACATCTTGATCATTTACGAAAGCTGTTCGATAGACTGAAGAAGAACAGACTAAGTCTTAATCCCAACAAGTACACCTTTGGAGTCAGATCCGGTAAACTCTTGGGATTTGTTGTCAGTGGTAAAGGTATTGAGGTTGACCCTGCCAAGGTTAAAGCCATTCAAGAAATGCCAGCTCCCCGTATCGAGAAGGAAGTTAGAGGTTTCTTGGGACGATTAAACTACATTCCCAGAATCATTGCACACTTAACTGCTACTTGTGAGCCAATCTTCAAGTTATTGAAGAAAGATCAAGTAGTGGAATTGAACGATGATTGCCGCGACTTTGACAAAATCAAGGGTACCTACAAAATCCTCCTATCCGATGCCACCTACCAAGGAAGACCTCTTATCATGTACTTAGCAGTATTAGAGAACTCAAGGGGTGTGTGTTGGGAAACATGGCGAGTCTAGTCGAAAAAGAGTATGCAATATACTACCTTAGCAAAAAGTTTACCGACTATGAAACAAGATACTCACTGCTTGAGAAAACTTGCAGCGCTTTGGCTTGGGCTGCTCTCCGACTAAGACAGTACATGTTGACTCACACTACTTTGTTGATCTCCAAGATGGATCCGATAAAATACATATTAGAAACACTGCTCTCTCCGGAAGAATAGCAAGATGGCAAATGATCTTGACGAATCGATATCGATACACTACTCGAAGGCAATCAAAGGAAGTGTGGTAGCCGATCATTTGGCTCATCAAGCCATAAATGACTATAAGTCTATGCATTTCAATTTTCAGACGAGGATGTTTTCTAGTTCTTGATTGAAGAACCAGGACCAGACGAAGGACCTAAGCCAGGATCCCGATGGACCATGGTCTTTGATGGAGCCTCAAACGCACTTGGCAATGGCATTGGCGCCATCATTGTGTCTCCTACGGGAGGGAACATGCCTTTCACTTCCAGGCTATGTGTCGACTGCACTAACAACATGGCCGAATACGAAGCGTGAATCATAGGTATCAAAGTTTCTATTGACCTAAGAATCAAATTCCTGCAGGTATATGGAGATTAAGCTTTAGTGAATAGTCAGGTTAAAGGCGAGTGTGATACGAAGCATCCGAATCTCATTCCATATCGAGAGCATGTTTTAAGTCTGATCCCTTACTTTGAAGAAATCACTTTCGATCACATTCCACGAGAAGAGAATCAGTTGGCAGGCGCATTAGCTACCATGTCATCTATTTTCAAGGTTAGATGGGACAACGAAGCTCCCCAAATCATCATCGAAAGGTTTGACGAACCAGCATACTGTTGATAACTTGATATAGAAGAGAAACCTTGGCTCTACGAAGTGAAGAGGTATCTTGAGACTCAGAAATATCCCGCAGGGGCATCTGTCAATGACAAGAAGTTCTTAAGTAGATTCGCATCAAAATTCTTCCTCAACAAGGACATCTTATACAAGCGCAATCACAACTTGTGCTTACTCCGATGTGTAGACAAGAAGATGACGGAAAGAATTATGGAAGAGTTACATGAAGGCGCATTCGGTACCCACTCCAGTGGACATACAATGGCTAAGAAGATTCTAAGAGCCGGTTACTATTGGTCCACCATGGGCGATGCTACCGCTATGCTCGGTCTTGTCACAAATGCGGATATCTGTGAGACAGTGCATGTGCCTCCAGTACCACTAAATGTGCTGACCGCTCCATGGCCCTTCATAATGTGGGGCATTAACATGATTAGGGAAATCAAGCCCACCGCTCCCAATGGACATCGTTTCATCCTCTTTGCAATTGACTACTTTACCAAGTGGTAGAAGCGACCTTGTTATCATTACCAAGAATATTGTGGCTCGATTCATCAATCATAATCTTATATGTCGGTACAGCTTCCACGGAAGGATCATCACAGACAATAGTACCAACCTCAAAAACAAAATGATCACCGAACTCTACACACAGTTCAAGATTAAACATCACAACTCTTCTCCATAACGGCCAAAAATGAGCAGCCTTGGAAGCGCCAACAAGAACCTCAAGAAGATCATACTAACGATGGCGGTGACTTACAAGGATTGGCATGAGATGTTGCCATTGCTCTCACGGTTACGCACTTCGGTCTTGACGTCTATAGAAACCCCTTCTCTCGTACATGGTATGGAAGCGGTCCTACCGATCGAGATTCAGATACCCTCAACCAGAGTCCTCCGGGCCTTGAGCTAAGCGAAGATGAATGGTCGAGACTCACCTTGACGGATCAACTTGATCGACCAAAAACGGCTTGTAGCCATCTGTCTTTGACAAATATACGAGCGAATGGTCAAAGCATTCAACCAGAAAGTCAAGCAAGAGCCTACCAATTCAGTGATCTAGTAGTCAAGTGCATCATCCTTTCACAAGGTGATCCCAGGGGCAAATGGACTCCCACTAATGAGGGACCATTTGTAGTAAAAACAATATTTTCCGGCGGAGCTATGATACTTAGCACCATGGATGGAGAAGACTTTCCACCACGTGAGCGAGACATAGTCAAAAAATACTACGCATGAACAAGACCCGCTAGGTCGAGTGGCCTAGGCAAAAATAAGGGCATCCTGGCAAACCAAAAGGTTCGGGCAAAAGTTAAGGATATATATACAAAAACGTACACCCGACAAGTCGAAAACCTGCAAAGGCGGCTTGGGCAAAAAAGGGTATCCCAATAGTCTGAAAACCCGGAAGGGAGGTCTAGGAAAAAGTTAGGGATTTAAGCGTACAACTATGTCTCGTCCATATCACCTACTTACTGACCACACCACTATCAGCTTCAAGATTCAAACGGCGCAAATCAATTCAATCACTTTCTTCTGACAGCAAGGAGATGAGATAGTTGAAAATATATGAGCAATAGCATAGTTGAAACTCAACGAGATTGTTTCCATATAGCTTTTACTATTTTGTCAATTTCCTCTTACTAGGACATTTGTCTCTTGTATACAAGCTTGACTATAGGCCACTTTTCAAAATTAATGCAAATTCCTCTTTTCGAGTTCTAATTTTATTTTTTGCATAAAGTCCAATGATTGCTTTGAATGATTATATGCATCGACAATAAAGATACGTTCACAAACCTATGGCGAATAGAGCGATGAATTACTATAGGCTCTAGGAATTGAGATGACAACTAAAGTCACCAATACATCCCTTGAGTCACTTTTGCAAAAATACATCCACGGGATCATCAATCCCCGAGACATCGCTCTCAATACAAAGGCAAATCTTCTCCGACAGTACTAATCTCCTCCAGTGTTCCAACACTTCAAACTTCATCACATTAGTCCCGAGCAATGATTTTCTCCGCTTCATCCTTTAATGATCTATCGGACTTACCACCTCAAGTGATCCTATCAGTTCATCACCTCAAGTGATCCCTAATAGCCTCATCGACTTTAATGATCCTCACAAGCCTCATCGACTTTAATGATCCTACAATCCTCTTCAAGCTTTAATGACCGACTTCACCACGTCACGTCGGTCTCAAGCGATGTGATTATGCCATATCGCGTTGTCCCCATTGCACCCCAAAATTTGCCCCCTATCGATCTTATCGGTTTAGGCTTTACATTTATCATGACACTCACATGCATTCATATCCTTTGGTTCGTGGTTCTGGTTGGATTTGATTCCCAAAGATTTCTCTGTGAGCAGAAAAGGCGTGGTGTTTTCGACCAATTTGAGGATATTTGAAAATGATGAGGTTTAATATTAAATCTTATCCGTTCATGTCTATCGGTTTTCGGGGCTTGGTGTTCGATTTTTGGATTGAATAGTGCATTCTTGATTGGAGCTACAATGCTGAAATCTTGAATGTCTTTGCCTCGATTCGGAGATCGGTTCATCGCGAGTTTGGGTTTTACTGTTGTTCCGAGTTTCATTGTTCAAGATGTAGAAGGTTGGATAGTGATTATCCATTTATTGATCAACAATACAAGTTCTAGTGCGTTTGGTTTGCTCGTCAGTTTTGTTCGTTCTTGGCAATAGTTGATTTATGTGAATATTCATCCAGAGAACTTGTGAACAAAATTTACGAATGTCAAGTTGCCACATGTTGAGATCTTTTCCTGTCACGTTCATCGCTCACAAGATTCAGGGCATTCTATGAAAAGACTAGAAGTTTCCTTTTGGAATTCGTTTGGTTCCGAATTTTACTCCACTACTGAGGATGGTTCGATTTGGAAACGCGGTAATAATTCCATTAATTTCAAGAGGAATCTATTGCCCAACTCTTAAAAAAATCATGAAAGCGACGAGTTGACTGAGGATTGTGGTCAAGAATTTCATTTTGAACTTAGAATTTCAATTCTTGTCTCAAGAAGTAAAAGGCTCCGATTTTCTACGAGAATGGATAAAAATGGAAGCTTTGTGGCCGAGGAAATTCAAAAGGGTTCGAGTGTTTCCGAAGTTTAAGCCATCAAATCATCTTTGTGTTTAGAATTTAATTCTCAAGTTTCATATATTAGGGAATTCAATTTCTAAAAATTGCAACAACCATGTTACCACCCGCTTGATTCAAGACTACAGATTGGAATTACGGATTGAAGTGGATTTGAATACAATTGTTAGTCAATATTCCAACATGTTTTGTTCTAACTAATTTAACTCTTGGTTCATGACAAATTTATGGGATATTTGATGCATATTGAGTTTCCAACTTTTATACAATCAAGAATTCAAATCGATGCATTTTTCTCAAATCTTGTGTTCATGAAATTCCAAGAGTTCCAAAATTGCTCTAAAGTTTTTGTACATGGACACGAGTCGAGTTACATGTTACAATTTGTCAAATCTTAACATACAAGTTTCAATTCAAAAGCCAAATTCCAAGCAAAATCATTCAATATTCAGAGATCATTCTTTCCATTCTTGTCATTCAAGGTTCAAAGTCTTACTCGAATTCAAAATGATATTCAAAAATGCCCATTTACAAAAGTAGAATCAACTTCCAAGTTCAATATTTACTTAACTTTGGTTTGTTCAAATGATACAAAAGTTCTCAAAATTCAATGTTAATTTGAATGGATGATATTACAAGTTCAAACCTTTGATACGACATTTTTCAAGGTTACATTACACAAGTACAATCTATGGCCATAAGTTCAAACATACAAGTAAAGATTACATGCTATTCTTAATCCTATTTTCTAGTGGACATCTTTGTCGCTTGCCTCCCCATGCTTTGCTCTATCTTCAAGACCATACTTTCTTGACCAACTTCCCTTCATCACTTTTCCAAGATTGGTGTCGTGGCTCGTGTTCATGAAACAAAAACAAAGAAAGAGCTTGGTTAGTATAATGGACAGCATTGATAAAACAAGGACTCAAAGCAACATATTTGTATCTCATCATTAGGGTTTCCTTTCCGGAATCAGGTTGTGCAAAGGTTTCGATCATTCAAAACCGGGGCCTCATATACAAATCATCGGCCATAAACTCACTATTGCAAATCCACAAGGGTGTACCCTTGGTTCACAATAGGAGGTGTGGAAAGAAGATGAGGAAAAGCAGTTTTGAAAAGCAATTTTGGCATGACAGTACTGTGGATTTATGCAGGGCAGCAAGTGTACACACCGTTTCGGGCAAGATTTACCATAAACAATATTACTAACAGCCAACATATCAGAAAGTATAGCATCAAACAGCCAAATATCAGAATTGATAGCAATTGAACAGCATCAAAACAGCCAGAAAAGTCAGAAATCTGGAGCCCAAAACAAATACCAAAAGCCCATTTCGTTTTTCCCAGACAGCCTTTGTTTTTCAAAACATTTTTCAGAGTAAGAAAAACCCTAACTCAGACACTATAAAGGCATTCAAAGCACAAGAACCAAGGACAACTGTTCAAAAACCCTAGCCGAAATCACAGCATCCAAAGCAACAAAAGCAAACCCAGAATACTAACACTGTCAAGCCAAAAAAACCTAACAGCATACTACCAACCCAGAAAACTAACATCATTTCCCAGAAAGAGACCCTTCAGAAAGCGAAAACGAGGCAACGGAAACAAAATATAAGGTACAGAAGGATCTCACCGGGGTTGCGGCCACAGGCCGCCGTCCACCGCCGTTCTGATTTCCTGATTCATCACATAGCCTCTTTCCTTTTCATTTGTCAGCATCGTTCTCACCGTTTAGGATCTAGGGTTCCTCACTTCCCTTTTCGTTCCAACCTGTAATCAAAACAATCAGATGTTTGTTTCAGAAATCAAAGATAATAAACAGAGTAAGCTAGATCGAGAGAGAGATCGAGGTCGCGAGATCGAGACAGTTTGAGCGAACACAGTGAGATCGTGAGCGGTTCAGTTCGAGAGAGAGTTTCTGTAACCGAACGCGATCCATGGATATTGAGAGCGGTGAGTAAATCGGAGCGACGGCGAGAGAGATGATGAGAACAGCGGAGAGCGACGGTGAGATGAGAGCGGCGCTTAGGGTTCGTAGACAGAGAGGATGAGGGTCGTTCGAGCGAGAGAGAAGATGAGTGTTTATGAAAAACTGATTATTGTTTGTTTAATCTAAAAACTAACTGATTTTGTTTATAAAAATCAGCTTTTCTCTTAATTTGTAAATCGGTTTCAGTTTTTTTTCTTATTTATTATTATTTAGTTTTTATATATAAAATATAATTTATTTTTTTTGGTTATTATTAGTTTAACTTAATTAAATTTGATCTTATTTAAGCATTTAAGTTATAATAAAATGGTTTAGATTGATAATAAAAACTAACTTAGTTTTTTTTTTTAAAAAGTTAATAAAATAAAACTGATTTTTGTTTTCATTTTTATTAGTATTAGTTTTTATTTTAATTAGAGTTAGCGTTATTTCTTTTTATAACTTCTAGTATAAAATTGGGTTTAGGATGGTATTATTTTTTAAGTTTGATTAGCCATGTTGGTTAGTTTGGGTGGTGACACTTGTCACCACCTGTTTGGTCCATTCGAAATCTGGTACATGTATGTATATTGCATCCATCTTGCACCCTCCTGCATCAAACCATCAGATCTGATGAGGTCCAGATCCGACGATCCAGAATGGCGGACCACAATATGATCCATGGAGGCACTCACACAGGATCCAGCAGCTTTGTTTTGGGCTTGGGCTCAGATTGCTACTCACACCCCCAGATTTAAAGCTCCAATCAGGCCCATCTCTCAACTTTGTCTCTTTAAAATTTATATTATGCAAGTTTTTTTTTATTATTATACAATGATGTATTAAATAATATTTTGGCATATGGTAGTTTTTTATTTGTTGAATTACCAATTAAATTGTTAATTGATTTTCATCAAGTAAAGAATATCTATACTAATAATTATTTAAATTCGGTATTGTATTGTGTGTTAATTTATTTTCTTTATTTTATCCGCTATTACATTGTCCGCTTGCACGTTTATTTCGCGATTACACTCCGCTCACATTAATATAAACGCCTCCGCTCTCTTATTTTTGGTTACCCACACCAAATTCTCTAAGGGTCTCATGGTTGGGGATGGGCATGGCCATCCTCACGAGGTTAATTAGGGCCCTCGTTGCCTTGATTAATCATAACTTGAAAAATAATTGGTCCATATACCAATCACCATGCACCAGGGTCTTATGATTAATCAAGTCCATATACTTGGTTAACCATAACCCGAAATATCATTTCTCTACGTCCAACGCCGCAATTTTCAAAATAGTGTTATGGTACTTAATTAAATTGTTAGAGGTTATTGCGATTTAATTAAAATGTAAATATTTGAGCCATTAGAGGGAAACCCAATGACTCGAATGCTTTATTCCATACACTTGAACATTTAAAACACTTTCAAATTAAATTAATTAATTGAATTTGTTTTCAAAAATCAATTTTTTCTACAAAAACAAAAAAACATAGTGATATGGAATTTAATTAAATTGTTAGAGGTTCGCCCGACGATTTAATTAAAATATAAAGTATTTGGGCCATTAGAGGTAACTTGATGACTTAAATACTTTATCCATAACATAATAAAAGTGAACTTTGTTTCACCTCACCCTTTTCATAATAAAGATTTTGGATGAGAGAAGATCGGTTGACCTCAATCACCAATCTCGAGTATCGAATCGTTAGAGGACCTCCCAACGTTTTGGTACTTGTCATCTACCATTAAAATCAATTCAACCCATTCAAATCCTTTTTCGCTCATATCGATCATCAAAACCAAAACATTTTCTTCTAAAATCAATACAAACAATCCAAGACATTTTCAACGAACTACGGAGTTTTGACTTTCCCATTGCGAGGGAATACGTAGGCACGCGGTTTCGAAAATGTCAAACTCAAAATAATAACAAACAAATCCATTTTCTTTTATTTATTCATGACTTAGAAATTAGCGATTACACACACACAAACATTTTGAACTAAATGGGTCCCATCGAGTCGATGGACGTAAAGTGCTAATACCTTCCCTTGCGTAACCGACTCCCGAATCCATCCTTTTTGGTCTTGTAGACTGCCTTATCCGATTTTTGTGGGTTTTATCTATATTTCCCCGTTCTTTTAGAACAAATAAAATTAGGTGGCGATTTCATTGTTGTTTTTGAAAATTCATTTTAAATGATTTTTTTTGAAAAATCGAGTTGCTTCAGTTGGCGACTTCACTGGGGACTAATTTTAAAACTTTTTTTGACTAAGCGAGTCAACCCTAGTTTAGTTCTTCACATGTTTGTGTGTTTGTTTATCGCTTTCTTCTTTATGCTTATCTATTGTTTATTGACTATTATTCTCCTTGCACTTTATGTATATTATTTTGTTGATATATTATTGTGATGGGAATTCATGGGCATTGTTACATAGATAAGCCCACTACCCAGGCTTCTAGGTCACCTTTTAGGAATGGAGGGGTTGCGTAGCCTAGGTCCACGACTCCATTGTCTTGTTGGCCCGAGCGAAGACTCCGGCTTAGAGTTGGTTGTTTTAAGGAGGTTGTTGGCCCGCGTTAGCGCAGGACATCGATCTTTGGACAAATGACCTATAACTCTAAGTTTGTTCATGTTGTCCTAACCGAGACCAAAACGCTCAAATGTTGGATTTCGAGCATCCCATTAAGAGCCGTTTCTTGGGGTATACTTTTACAAATACTATCGCCATGGGCCTCTCGCGATGATAGTGTTTGTAAAGGGATCTGAGACCCGAAACATTTAGCAAAAACATAAGATTAGCCTTACGGGAATCGTTGGGTGAGCGTCGAAACCATGACCGGCCGATCCTATGAACCAGTTCTATTTAATTTACAACATGCATTGCATACATTTGCACAAAACCATTTAGCATATAACTTTTATTTTCAGGGAACCTTACAGATTTTGTTGGTGCAGTAAGCAGAAAGGAAGAATGAATCCAACTGTGAAGATCGTTCCATGTCTCAAATTCAAAGAACTGAAGTTGGGGAAGCTGATAACTCAAAGTGAAAGAATTCCGCCTGTCAGTAGAGCTTATTTTGGGAAAAGATTTGGGAACATCCTAGATCTTTTGACTACCAATGTGGACATGGAAGCTTTGATTGCTCTAGCAAAGTACTATGATCCTCCTCTCCGATGCTTCACATTCCAAGACTTTCAGCTTGTTCCTACAATTGAAGAGTTCGAGAGAATCCTTAATTGGCCTTTGAAGGACGACGCTCCTTTCCTCAACATAGGGAAAACCTCGATAAGGCTAAGGTAGGCTGCTGCTTTGTTTCTTCTGTAAGGGGTGGCACCTTGGATTACTGAGACAAGGTATTCAGGAATTTGGAAGATAAGTTGTTAAGTTTGAGTGTTCAAGACGATTGGCCGACTTTCAGCTCCATTCTTGCTTTGCTCATTTTTGGGGTGGTTTTGTTTCCAACTAACGAAATCGGTTACTTGAGCCTGTCTGCTATTGGCATATTCATGTCAAAGAACCCTGTTCCTGCACTGTTGGCTGATGTTCTTTACCATCTCCATGAGAGAAATCTGAAGAAGCGAGGGGTGGTTCTGTGTTGTTCTCCACTGCTGTACTTATGGTTGACATCTCATATCCCTCAGAGTGGACCGTGGGAGAAGATCCTGAGAAACTTATCTTGGTCTCAAAAATTGGCTTCACTAACAGCCGATGGTGTGATGTGGCATTCTCCAGGTTGGGGATTCGTTGATGTTATCACTCCTTGGGTGGATATTCTAATGTTCCTTTGATTGGGTCTATGGGTTGCATCAATTATAACCCAAGACTTGCAACAAGACAATTGGGGTATCCAATGGAAAGCGAACCAAGGCTTGAGCACTTGGAAAGTTTCATTATACGAGCTTGGTAAAAGGACACATAGCAGTATTGAAGATCCGAAGAGCTTGGGGTCAAATCCATAGGGAAAGTCGAGAGTTAATCAAGAGGCGGAATTGATGGAAGGTCTTATCGCCCGATGGGTGATGGAGAGTCAAAAATCAAGCTGCCTTACTTTGTGGAGGTACCCTTTGATCATCTGAACGGTAATCACTCATGTGCCAATAGAGGAGAATATGAGGCTTGAGGAGTTATCGAAAGATGGAGGAGGAAGATTGGAGCTACAAGCTCTAATTCTCGCATTTTCCTCAAGCTGAAAATTTGGAGGCTAACCTCGAAGAGAAAGAAGAGTTAGAGGGAGAAGGATACAAAATGAAAAGGATGAAGAGCTCACGATGAGATGTTAAAACTTGAGGAGTCTTTGCAAGTGGGGCAAGGGACCTCCGTCGACAATTGAAGGCCTTTCGGCATCAAAGGGCCGAGCTTATCTAGATGAAGAAAAGGCCGTTGAAGAAAGAGGCATTGAAAGCACGTCTCGAGCAAAGATTTCAAAGTTAGAAGCTTCTCTACGAACCAATAAAATGCTAGAGAATGAGATAACTGCAAAGAAGAAGTCGCATCGCTTAGAATTGGAAGCAATCGAATTAGTGAAAAAGGTTCGAAATTTGAACATTACGAGGAAGAAAGAAATAGTAAAGGATGCTTCACGAAAGCCTTAGAGAGCAATGCCAAGGTTGGATAGATGAGATCCAAAAATTTGAATCGTCATTGGATGAAAAGGATGAACTAGTGTCCTTTCTAGAAGAGCGAATGGGCTTTTCTATTGGAATGGTGAAATGGTTGACATGTGTAACCGTTTGATTGTTGCGTACCTTGGAGACTCGTCGGCCCTAGAAGACCTCGAACAACCCGATACCTCCTGCTTGAGTGATTTCCTCTTCCTCTGTCAAGAGGCGGTGAAACGAGTTCAAGCGGAAACTAGAGATTTGAAGCCTCGTCGTGAAGACATTTCTAGTTTTTAGCCACTTATCTTATTTGAATATTTGAATCTAATTATTATTGTAATGATTTAAATTCGATCTGAATCTTATTGCTCTGTTTGAGCTTGAACAACCTTGTAGTCACAACTAACACTTTGAGTTTCTATGAGATTTCGTTGAATTGCGTTTAGTTTTCTTCTAATGTTTATTGTTAACTAACGAGTCTTCAAAGAGTCCACGAAAATAAAATGTACAAAAACATATCATGGGCATGCATGCATACTCCCATAGCATATCATACATAACGGGTATTGAGATCGGTCATCTTACTTAGGTTGATTTTCTTCTCCAGACGAGAGACTACGAGGTTTCATGGTTCATCGTTACCCGACAAGTAACTTGAAGCGATGGAAAGATGGAAGCGACATGGCGCCTAGGGACAAGAATGGATACTCGTATGGGGCAATTGATGGAGATAATTCAAAACATGGCTCTGCAACAAGAGGAGTTGAGAGCTGCGTTGTGAGGCTGCTGTGGTCACCAAGAAGTTGCTCATGGGAATGCTTTATGCGAAATTAGCTTGGAAGTCAATGCGGTCTTGCTGATCTTAGGCGAGAACCGGTGCTCAAGCGGATCATCTTGCGGTGGTTCCTCCTCCGCTTACCCTACGTGGGTGACAGAACTGTGTTGGTGCCTCAACCAGGAAGAAGGACTATTGATTCGATTCCTCGGCATGATGAAGATAACTTTGAAGATTGGTTTTCAATGTTGAGGAGCCAAGGCGATAGGAAGTTGAAGATGCTCGAGGGCGCATGCAAGCCTTTGAGAATCGGGATGTTTTGGGTTTCGACATGTCCACTTGGGATTGGTTCAAGGGTGAGGATTCCTCAAAATTTAAAATCGAGCTTTGAAATACAAGGGCAACTCTTGTCCTAAAACTCACTTGAGGTACTACTTTGGGAGGATGTCGCCTATCTGAAGGGACGAAGCTCTTGATGCACTTTTTCCAGATAGTTTGGTGATGGACCATTGGATTGGTATATGGGCCTTGATTGCTCCAGTGCGAACTTGGAGAGTTGGTTGTAGCTTTTGTTCAACACTATGGCTTTAACACCGATATGGCGCCTCGAGGACCCGGTTGCACAACTTAGCTCGGAAAAGCTGAATCTTTCAAGAGTGCAGCGCAAAGGTGGCGCGAGGTAGCTAAAGTTCAACCCCTATGGTGGAGCGAGAGATGGTGGAGATGTTTACGGCACACTAGATGGGCGTATGCCTCTTGCGTCGACCCGATACTTTCGACATGGTGATGTTTGGTGAAAGAGTTGAGATGGGGATTAAGCTAGGAAAAATCCAAGATGTTGGTACTGACAAGAATCAAGTTGGTGGCGCCAAGAAGGCTTTTGGTGGTTACCAGAAGAAGAAGAAAGAAAAGAAGCGCCGTATGTGCGAAGAGGAAGGAGAAGCGCCGAGAATTCAATCGTCAAGTTCTTTATAACTATTCCGCTAGTGTTCCAAAACAAGAGTTGCTCAGAGACAATACCAGCCCAGACCCATGAAGAAGTTTGACCCTTTGCCAATGTCTTATGCAGAGGTATTCGCCCATTTACAAAGTCTGAATATGATTGAGTTGCGCACTTTGAAGATTGACCCAGATAACCCGCCGAAGTACTTCAATGCGAATGCCCGCTGTCTCTATCACTCTAATGCTCCGGGGCATTCCATTGAGAATTGCTATGCTTTCAAGTACAAGGTTGAAATTTACTAGACAGAGGCAATCAACTTTGGACCTCCTCCCACTCCTAATGTCATTCGACACCCTTTACCTCCTCATGGTGGAAATCTTTGTTAATGCAATTTGCGAAGATGGAAGTTTGAACCTGATAATGGATGTTAGCGGTTTGACCACTCCATTGTGGTGGATAAAGAATCAATTATTGTTGAAGGGAGATTTCCCCGGTTGTGATGATGATTGTAAACAATGTTTAATTCAAATTGAAGGTTGTGATAATTTGAGAGCGAGATTGACGTCGATTCTTGAAGGGACTCTTGGTTTGTCGAAAGAACTTGATATGAAGAATGATGAAGATGAGGTTGGCGTGGTCACTATCCCGTCACTTCTAAAAGGATTCCGTTACAATCCCGTGCCGACTAAGAAACCTCCTGATTATCACTTTGCGGGTCCGATACCTACACTAGCGAAAAGGCCATCCCGTGGAATTATGGGTGCGAGTACTACCGTGACAAGAAATTGAATGTGGAGACCTTTGAAGGAGGAAAGTCGATGAAAAGAAGATTGAAGGATTTGAGCCGTGGTGCTGACATTCTTGAAGAAAGTCGGATTACCGAAGTGGACGATCTTCTCTCCACCCAATCTAGTTGAGAAAATCACGAAGCTTTGGCCAAGGCTAAAGCAAAAGGAAAAGGTCATGATTGGGGTGAGTCAACACCAAATTTCAGAACACTGTTACGAGCCACGAGATGACCAAAGATGTTGAAGAACGATGAGGTATATAAGGAAGAAGCGATTACAAGATAATCGACCAGCTCGGCGGCAGCCAAGAATTTCTATCTTAGCTTTGTTGAGGATTAGAGCCTCACCGCAGCTCGATGCGATTGTTAGGAACTTCCTTCGTTCCCGAAATCTCGGTTAACCAATTTGGAGGCATTGTGAACGACATTTCGGCAAGTAATGGTCTCGGTTTCTTGACTTGATTTACCTCGAGGAAGGAAGCATAACAAAGCGCTACGTTTACGTGGAGATAGCGAGAACTACTTTATCCCGTGTCTTTGGTTGACACGGATCATCCTCAATGTTCTTCCAAAGTCTACTCTCTTGAAGTTGGATTATGAAGGTGTTGTCTTTGAGACCCGGTGATTTGATAGTTAAGGCGTTTGATGGGTCGAAGAGGTCGATGTTTGGCGAGTGGACACACCTATTAAGATAGGCCCCAGGGTTTGATACAACTTTTTCGTCATGGATATCAATCCCTCCTACTGTTGCTTGCTTGGACGCCCCTGGATTCATGGGGCTGGTGCTGTGACATCCACCTTGCACCAAAAGTTGAAGTTCCTAATTAATGGAAAGGTGGTCACCATTTATGGTGAAGAAGATTATGTCGTCAGTCATCTGAGCAACTTTCGATATGTTGAAGTGGAAGGAGAGATCCACGAAACTCCATGCCAGGCTTTTGAGGCGGTATCAGTCGATAAGATCCCTTTGCAGAAAGGTGAAGTCTCCATGGCATCCTACAAGCAAGCTCAGGCTATTGTCAAGTCAGGACATCCTGAAGGGTGGGGAAGAGTGCTAGAACTTCCTACCCAGACGGATAAGAGGGTTTGGGTTTTGCTCCCGGAATGAAGATCTCCGTCTCCACCCCAGTGAGCAAAGGGATGTCTCCTCCTGTCAAGTTTGTCAAAGGTGGAATCCAGATTGAAGATGTTGATGCCATTGATGGTGAAGCGGATGGTGACTATGATGTGGACAAGTGGATCTACCCAACTGTTCCAGGACGTGAGCTTTCAAATTGGCTCGTTGAAGATGTTCTTTGTGGTTACCCGTTTTGAAGAGTAATTTTACATTTATGTCATTCCATAATTCCTCGTTATGCCCAAGCGTAGTGATCATCTTTATAGGCCACCATGTTTTTAACTTTCAAGTTTATCATTAATGAAGGGCGTCCTTTTTGCATTCAAATTTTCTCTCTTTGTTTTTTCTTCACTTATTTCTTTTAAAGGTGACAATATCAAATTTTCTTTGTTATACAAACCTTTTGTTTTTCATTTTGTTTTATAAAAAAACTTAATTAAAAATAATAATAAAATAAAATTACCAACAACGAGATGTGGTCCTTGACGGACCGGATTTTGTCGACGATGATTCATTGTGGCTCATTATGATTTCGATGAACCGATTTATCAAGTGAAGGAAGCGAAGAGGACGTGAATTACACGAAGAACTAGCCGGGATGTTGAGGCAAGAGGAAAAGGTCGGCCGCACGAGGCTCTAGAAGTGATCAATCTAGGGACCGAGGATGCTCGAAAGGAGGTCAAGATTGGGGCAGCATTGGAAGATGGAGTTAAGCAAAAGCTCGAAATGCTACATGAGTACGTAGACATCTTTGCTTGGTCTTATGAAGATATGCCGGGTTAGAATCGACATCGTCATGCACGAATTGCCCTCAAGAAGGCTGCCCACGGTAAAGCAAAAGCATGAAACACATCCGAAATGTCAAGGAAAATCAAAGAAGAGGTTCGAGGAAGCGGATGGAAGCAGGTTTCCTAAAGGTTGTTTCTTATCCCCCATGGGTTGCAAACATTGTACCAGTGCCGAAGAAAGACGGCAAGGTAAGGATGTGTTGATTATAGGGATTTGAATAGAGCTAGCCCTAAGGATGACTTCCTCTCCGCACATCGACATTTTGGTCGATAACTTTCTCGAGCTAAAGTATTCTCCTTCATGGATGGTTTCTCGGCTACAACCAGATTAAGATGGCGCCCAATGATATGGAAAGACAACTTTCATTACACGTGGGGACTTTCGCTACAAGGTGATGCCTTTCGGTTTGAAGAGCGCGAGGCGACATATCAGCGCTATGGTTACTCTCTTTCATGATATGATGCATAAAGAGATTGAAGTCTACGTTGATGATATGATCGCCAGTCCCGACAGGAAAGAAGAACACTGGTTCACTTGTTGAAATTATTCAAGAGATTGAGAAAGTTCGGGCTAGGTTAAACTTGAGTAAGTGCACCTTTGGGGTGAGATCGGGAAACTTTAGGCTTTATTGTGAGCGAGAAAGGAATGAGGTCGATCCTGCAAAGATAAAAGCAATACAAGAGATGCGGGCCAGAAACGAGAAAAGGAAGTGCGAGGTTTCTTGGGAAGGCGAATTACATCGCTAGGTTCATTTCTCATTCTACTACTGGAACCCATTTTCAAGTATTAAGAAAGAATCCAACAACCAGTTGGAGCGATGATTGTCGAACGGCATTCGACGGTATAAAAGGTACCTACAAGAGCCTCAATTCTCTCACCCGGTGGAAGGTAGACCATTGATTATGTACTTGACCGTGTTGGAGAATTCCATGGGTTTGTGCTCGGTCAACATGATGAGGCAGGCGAGAAAGGAACATGCCATATACTATTTAAGCAAGAAGTTCACAGAATGCGAATCGAGGTATTCATTATTGGAAAAGACTTGTTGTGCACTCGCATGGGCAGCAAAACGACTCAGACAGTATATGTTAACTCACACTACTCTCTTGATCTCCAAAATGGACCCGATAAAGTATATCTTTGAGAAGCCGGCTCTCACAGGAAGGATAGCCCGTTGGCAAATGATCCTGACTGAATATGATATTCAATACACTACTCAGAAGGCTATCAAAGGTAGTGTGGTGGCGGACTATCTCGCTCAACAACCATTAGATGATGACTATCAGCCGATGAAGTTTGAATTCCCTGATGAGGACATTATGTATATCAGAGATTGTAACATTCCAGGCCGAAGAGGACCCGAGCCTGCTCACGGTGGGCGATGGCATTCGATGGAGCCTCAAATGCATTAGGAAATGGTGTTGGCGTTATCACTTCTCCGACCGGCTTCCATATTCCATTCACTTTGATCTGCTTTGATTGCACCAATAATGTGGCGGTCTGAAGCTTGTATTTTTGGAATCAAGCGACCATTGATCGAGAATCAAATCTTGGCGGTATCTGGAGATTCCTTTGGTAATTAGTCAAATCAACGGAGATTGGGAGACTCGCCATCAATTTGATTCCATACCGAGATCATGTCTTGAAGTTGATCCCTTATTTCGACGAGATCACTTTTGATCACATCCCAAGGAGGAGAACAACTTGGCGGGCTTTGGCTACTCGTCATCCATGTTTAAGGTCGGATGGGCGAATGATGCCCGTCTATCACTATAATGAGGTTGGATGAGCCTGCTTTACGCTTTGAAGTGGAAGGTGAAGCGGATGAGAAACCTTGGTTCTATGACATCAAAGGTATCTCGAGGCGAAGAATACCACGATGATGCTTCCATCGTTGATAAGAAGGCCTGCAAGTACTCACCAAATTTTTCCTCAATGGCGGTGTGTTGTACAAAAGGAACTATGACTCTTTTGCTCGGATGCGTGGATAGAACCTGAAGCAAATAAGATTATAGAAGAAATTCATGAAGGTTCCTTCGGACGATTCTAGTGGACACACCATGGCCAAGAAGATCTTGAGAGCGAGGCTATTATTGGTCCACCATGGAGAATTTTGCTACAACCATGCTAAAACATGTTACAAATGTCAAATCTACGATAAGATGCATGTGCCACCTTCTTCATTGAATGTTTGACTTCTCCATGGCCTTTGCGATGTGGGGCATTGATATGATTGGAGAAATTAAGCCCACCGCTTCTAATGGACATCGATTCATCCTTGTTGCCATTGACTACTTTACCAAATGGGTTGAGGCATCTTATGCTCGTGTCACTAGACAAGTGGTCACACGTTTCATCAAGCATAATATCATTTGTCGCTATGGGGTTCCAGAAGATCATTACGATAGGCTCGAATCTCAACAACAAAATGATGAAAGAGTTGTGCGACGATTTCAAGATAAAACATCATAACTCTTCTCCATACCGTCCAAAATGAATGGTGCCGTGGAGGCGGCAAACAAGAATATCAAGAAGATTGTCAGAAGATGGTTGTCACTTACAAGGATTGGCACGAGATGTTGCCATTTGCCTTGCGGCTATCGCACTTCAATACGCCGCATCAGCGAGCTCCTTCTCCTTGGTATACGGTATGGGCAGTCCTACTGTAGAAGTTGAAATTCCTTCCTTAAGGATTTTAACAGATGTGCAACTCGATGAAGTGAATGGATTCAAAGCAGACTTGGCCAATTGAATCTCATCGACGAGAAGAGATTGTGACTATTTGTCATGGACAGCTATACGAGAAGCGTATGAAAAGGGCTTTCGACAAGAAAGTGTGTCCTCGAATTTCAAGTTGGTGACCTTGTCTTTGAAGAGAATCTTGCCTCCCAATAGTACAGCGCCGGGGCAAGTGGGCTCCAAATTATGAAGGACCGTATGTTGTGAAGAAAGTTTTCTGGAGGAGCTATGTTGCTCGCGACTATGGATGGAGAGGATTTCCCTCACGATCAATGCGGATGTAGTCAAAAATACTTAGCATAAAGAGACCCGTTAGGTTGACTAACCTAAGCAAAATAAGGGCATCCCGACGAATCAAGAGGTTCGGGCAAAGTTAGGGATAAATATAAAGATTGTACACCCGCAAGTCGAAAACACGAAAGGCGGCTTGGGCAAAAAGGGTATCGGTGGATTGAAAACCGAAAAGGGCGGTCCGAGCAAAATTAGGGATTCAAAGCGACGTCTACAATCGCAACACTGTTTTGGTCACTTCCTACAATAACTTGATAATCCAGAGAGATGGAGGGTCAGTCTAATTGGAGCATTTTCATTGACTCGATATTGAGGGATGTTGAAGTTGTAAAGAGCATGGCGGATTCAGGATTCGACAAAATCCATGATTTTTATTGTCACCTTTTCTTTTAAACTTTGATGTATAAGCAATTGCCTCTTTTCAGGATTTGCTTCTTGATGTAAATGCTCATTTACGGGCTAGTCAATCAATAAAATTACTTTCATCCAAACTGTGTTTTTCTATTATTTATCTCTGTCTTATTCTCATGTTTTTTTTACTATTTTGTTTGCAAAAGCGACGTCCGATATTTTTAATAAACTTCGCATATAAAACATCAGTGCCCAACAGCACATGGCATAATTTCTGAAGTTACTCAGAATTATGGGTACACGACATTAACGATTGAAACAGTTGATTACCGTAGCGGAATTATTGTTATATCTCCTGTTTTACAGTTTTTGTTATGCAAAGATTTTAAATAAAGAGCGTTGCACGCTTGAGCTTAAATCTCCAACAAAGCTTCTTTCTCTCCCACAAGAGTTATCCATGGCAGATGTTTATCCTTGGATGTTATCACTCTTTCCCAGACGCGGAAGATGGCAAAGAACGGTTTACACCAGCAAGATCACTTTCCAAGGATCACTTGTGCCAGAAGATGTGGTCGACCCCTCTTATGCTAGAGCTCGTATTCAGGAACTCCACGCAATACGATTGTAATCCCAGATGAATGATAATCTCCAGGAGTTACTTCCCCAGTGATGCTAATCATTAAAAGATGATACTTCTATTCCACAGTCCCCCCTATCAGGGTCCAGACTATCATCTCTTTGATGAAGACCAGATGATTGTATTCAATTCATAGAGGGTTGATGTTCCCTCGGCAGCTCACAATTGCCTTTAGTCCTGGATGAATCATTAAAACATGCATCATTGCATTGCATAGCATCAAAAAAAGCGTAGCATTTCCATTGATATGGAGCATTACGCTAAAAATAATAGTCTTAAAACATGCATCATTGCATTGCATAACATCAAAAAGCGTAGCATTTCCATTGATATGGAGCATTACGCTAAAAATAATAGTCTTAAAACATGCATCATTGCATTGCATAACATCAAAAATAGCATTTCCATTGATATGGAGCATTCGCTAAAAATAATAGTCTTAAAACATGCATCATTGCATTGCATAACATCCAAAAAATGCGTAGCATTTCCATTGATATGGAGCATTACGCTAAAAAATAATAATCTCAAACATGCATCATTGCATTGCATAACATCCAAAAAATGCGTAGCATTTCCATTGATATGGAGCATTACGCTAAAAAATAATAATCTCAAACATGCATCTAAGCATAAGCCAGATTAAAGTCTTTCTCGAGTACCTTTTGCGTCTCCGAAGAGAAGTTTTTCAATAAAAGAAATCCCCAAGTGGTATTCCCAGTCAGAGTTCCCTCAAGAAATTCTTCTTGTTGTCGTTATCTGCATTTCTGACCCCGTGTCGGTCTCCTACACCGTTCAATTCAATTATATTTACCAAGCGTCTTGCTTTTGGCAAATTTTTATTTTGGTTTTCTTACCCATGTTTGCCTCTGTCATTAGAGTGCGAGTAAGAGTCGGTGTCTAACCTTTCTCGCTTCTCAATTGTTTGAGTATCCATACTTGGTGTGTGGTAATTCATGTAATTGCCACTCTTGAAGAATTACACCCCGCCTTTGGCCTGAGGGTATTGTATTTCTTGCATATTTGCAAACTTTCAAAGTCCAACGTAGCCTAGCTATCCTTGCTAGAGTCTCTTTTGTTTGGTCTCTTTCCCCGTGAACTCGTCTTCGATCGACGATTTTACCATTCCATATATCTTTTCCCCAGTGAGTCTGCTCCAGTCGGTCTCATTCTTGCGTATGTCTAATATCCTTACCTGACATATGCTCCTTATATGTGTTCAATATCCTTACCGAACATGTATATTCGATCTTTATGTGTCCAATATCCTTACCGGGCATGTATATTTCGAAACCTTTGTTAGAGTCGTCTTCGGTCGGTCTCTTTCCGGTGTATGTCTAATATCCTTACCTGACATATGCTCTCTTATGTGTCTAATATCTCTACCTGACATATACTCCTGTCTGTTCTCATTTTTGATCTGCGATGCAACTTATTGAAGTATCGGCGTTCAAAGATCTATGAGTTCTTACCTTTACGATCTGCGAAGCAACTTATTGAAGTATGCTCGTTCAAAGGTCTGATTGGTTTCGTTTTGATCTGCGATGCAACTTATTGAAGTATCTGCGTTCCAAGATCTCCACATTCTCATTTTTGATCTGCGATGCATTGAAGTATCGCGTTCCAAAGATCTATGAGTTCTTACCTTTCGATCTGCGAAGCAACTTATTAAAGTATGCTCGTTCAAAGGTCTGATTGGTTTCGTTTTGATCTGCGATGCAACTTATTGAGTATGCTGCGTTCAAAGATCTACATTCTCATTTTTGATCTGCGATGCAACTTATTGAGTATGCGCGTTCAAAGATCTATGAGTTCTTACCTTCGATCTGAAGCAACTTATTAAAGTATGCTCGTTCCAAAGGTCGATTGGTTTCGTTTTGATCTGCGATGCAACTTATTGAAGTATGCGCGTTCCAAAGATCTACATTCTCATTTTGATCTGCGATGCAACTTATTGAAGTATGCGTTCCAAAGATCTATGAGTTCTTACCTTCGATCTGCGAAGCAACTTATTGAAGTATGCTCGTTCAAAGGTCGATTGGTTTCATTTTTGATCTGTGAGCAACTTATTGAGTATGCTCGTTTCAAAGATCTATCGGTTTTCATTTCTAATCTGTGAAGTCGCTTATTCAAGCGCATTCGTTTCTCGATGTACCGACACTGTTCAAAAAAAAATCACAAAAAAAAATAGAAAAATAAAAATTATCAAAAAAAATTGAAAATCCGAAAAAACAACATAAACATTTATACTTGTTCTTCGGAGCGCAAATTTTTGGGTTCTTTGAGTATTTAATCTTCTTCTACCTTGAAAGTTCAAAAGGCTAGCGCCAATTTCACTTTCGGTTTAAGGCGATTAAATAGGGACATATTGCACCCAAAATTTGCCCCTATATCGATCTTATCGGTTTAGGCTTTACATTTATCATGACACTCACATGCATTCATATCAGTTACGTAGTTACGGTTGGATTTGATTCCCAAAGATTTCTGTGAGCGAGAAAAGGCGTGGTGTTTTCGACCAATTTGAGGATATTTGAAAATGATGAGGTTTAATATTAAATCTTATCCGTTCATGTCTATCGGTTTTCGGGGCTTGGTGTTCGATTTTTGGATTGAATGGTCTGTTCTTGATTGGAGCTACAGAAGTCTGGAAATCTTGAATGTCTTTGCCTCCTGATTCAGGAGATCAGTTCATCGCGAGTTTGGGTTTTACTGTTGTTCCGAGTTTCATTGTTCAAGATGTAGAAGGTTGGATAGTGATTATCCATTTATTGATCAACAATACAAGTTCTAGTGCGTTTGGTTTGCTCGTCAGTTTTGTTCGTTCTTGGCAATAGTTGATTTATGTGAATATTCATCCAGAGAACTTGTGAACAAAATTTACGAATGTCAAGTTGCCACATGTTGAGATCTTTTCCTGTCACGTTCATCGCTCACAAGATTCAGGGCATTCTATGAAAAGACTAGAAGTTTCCTTTTGGAATTCGTTTGGTTCCGAATTTTACTCCACTACTGAGGATGGTTCGATTTGGAAACGCGGTAATAATTCCATTAATTTCAAGAGGAATCTATTGCCCAACTCTTAAAAAAATCATGAAAGCGACGAGTTGACTGAGGATTGTGGTCAAGAATTTCATTTTGAACTTAGAATTTCAATTCTTGTCTCAAGAAGTAAAAGGCTCCGATTTTCTACGAGAATGGATAAAAATGGAAGCTTTGTGGCCGAGGAAATTCAAAAGGGTTCGAGTGTTTCCGAAGTTTAAGCCATCAAATCATCTTTGTGTTTAGAATTTAATTCTCAAGTTTCATATATTAGGGAATTCAATTTCTAAAAATTGCAACAACCATGTTACCACCCGCTTGATTCAAGACTACAGATTGGAATTACGGATTGAAGTGGATTTGAATACAATTGTTAGTCAATATTCCAACATGTTTTGTTCTAACTAATTTAACTCTTGGTTCATGACAAATTTATGGGATATTTGATGCATATTGAGTTTCCAACTTTTATACAATCAAGAATTCAAATCGATGCATTTTTCTCAAATCTTGTGTTCATGAAATTCCAAGAGTTCCAAAATTGCTCTAAAGTTTTTGTACATGGACACGAGTCGAGTTACATGTTACAATTTGTCAAATCTTAACATACAAGTTTCAATTCAAAAGCCAAATTCCAAGCAAAATCATTCAATATTCAGAGATCATTCTTTCCATTCTTGTCATTCAAGGTTCAAAGTCTTACTCGAATTCAAAATGATATTCAAAAATGCCCATTTACAAAAGTAGAATCAACTTCCAAGTTCAATATTTACTTAACTTTGGTTTGTTCAAATGATACAAAAGTTCTCAAAATTCAATGTTAATTTGAATGGATGATATTACAAGTTCAAACCTTTGATACGACATTTTTCAAGGTTACATTACACAAGTACAATCTATGGCCATAAGTTCAAACATACAAGTAAAGATTACATGCTATTCTTAATCCTATTTTCTAGTGGACATCTTTGTCGCTTGCCTCCCCATGCTTTGCTCTATCTTCAAGACCATACTTTCTTGACCAACTTCCCTTCATCACTTTTCCAAGATTGGTGTCGTGGCTCGTGTTCATGAAACAAAAACAAAGAAAGAGCTTGGTTAGTATAATGGACAGCATTGATAAAACAAGGACTCAAAGCAACATATTTGTATCTCATCATTAGGGTTTCCTTTCCGGAATCAGGTTGTGCAAAGGTTTCGATCATTCAAAACCGGGGCCTCATATACAAATCATCGGCCATAAACTCACTATTGCAAATCCACAAGGGTGTACCCTTGGTTCACAATAGGAGGTGTGGAAAGAAGATGAGGAAAAGCAGTTTTGAAAAGCAATTTTGGCATGACAGTACTGTGGATTTATGCAGGGCAGCAAGTGTACACACCGTTTCGGGCAAGATTTACCATAAACAATATTACTAACAGCCAACATATCAGAAAGTATAGCATCAAACAGCCAAATATCAGAATTGATAGCAATTGAACAGCATCAAAACAGCCAGAAAAGTCAGAAATCTGGAGCCCAAAACAAATACCAAAAGCCCATTTCGTTTTTCCCAGACAGCCTTTGTTTTTCAAAACATTTTTCAGAGTAAGAAAAACCCTAACTCAGACACTATAAAGGCATTCAAAGCACAAGAACCAAGGACAACTGTTCAAAAACCCTAGCCGAAATCACAGCATCCAAAGCAACAAAAGCAAACCCAGAATACTAACACTGTCAAGCCAAAAAAACCTAACAGCATACTACCAACCCAGAAAACTAACATCATTTCCCAGAAAGAGACCCTTCAGAAAGCGAAAACGAGGCAACGGAAACAAAATATAAGGTACAGAAGGATCTCACCCGGGGTTGCGGCCACAGGCCGCCGTCCACCGCCGTTCTGATTTCCTGATTCATCACATAGCCTCTTTCCTTTTCATTTGTCAGCATCGTTCTCACCGTTTAGGATCTAGGGTTCCTCACTTCCCTTTTCGTTCCAACCTGTAATCAAAACAATCAGATGTTTGTTTCAGAAATCAAAGATAATAAACAGAGTAAGCTAGATCGAGAGAGAGATCGAGGTCGCGAGATCGAGACAGTTTGAGCGAACACAGTGAGATCGTGAGCGGTTCAGTTCGAGAGAGAGTTTCTGTAACCGAACGCGATCCATGGATATTGAGAGCGGTGAGTAAATCGGAGCGACGGCGAGAGAGATGATGAGAACAGCGGAGAGCGACGGTGAGATGAGAGCGGCGCTTAGGGTTCGTAGACAGAGAGGATGAGGGTCGTTCGAGCGAGAGAGAAGATGAGTGTTTATGAAAAACTGATTATTGTTTGTTTAATCTAAAAACTAACTGATTTTGTTTATAAAAATCAGCTTTTCTCTTAATTTGTAAATCGGTTTCAGTTTTTTTTCTTATTTATTATTATTTAGTTTTTATATATAAAATATAATTTATTTTTTTTGGTTATTATTAGTTTAACTTAATTAAATTTGATCTTATTTAAGCATTTAAGTTATAATAAAATGGTTTAGATTGATAATAAAAACTAACTTAGTTTTTTTTTTTAAAAAGTTAATAAAATAAAACTGATTTTTGTTTTCATTTTTATTAGTATTAGTTTTTATTTTAATTAGAGTTAGCGTTATTTCTTTTTATAACTTCTAGTATAAAATTGGGTTTAGGATGGTATTATTTTTTAAGTTTGATTAGCCATGTTGGTTAGTTTGGGTGGTGACACTTGTCACCACCTGTTTGGTCCATTCGAAATCTGGTACATGTATGTATATTGCATCCATCTTGCACCCTCCTGCATCAAACCATCAGATCTGATGAGGTCCAGATCCGACGATCCAGAATGGCGGACCACAATATGATCCATGGAGGCACTCACACAGGATCCAGCAGCTTTGTTTTGGGCTTGGGCTCAGATTGCTACTCACACCCCCAGATTTAAAGCTCCAATCAGGCCCATCTCTCAACTTTGTCTCTTTAAAATTTATATTATGCAAGTTTTTTATTATTATACAATGATGTATTAAATAATATTTTGGCATATGGTAGTTTTTTATTTGTTGAATTACCAATTAAATTGTTAATTGATTTTTCATCAAGTAAAAGAATATCTATACTAATAATTATTTAAATTCCGGTATTGTATTGTGTGTTAATTTATTTTCTTTATTTTATCCGCTATTACATTGTCCGCTTGCGTTTATTTCGATTACACTCCGCTCTCACATTAATATAACGCCTCCGCTCTCTTATTTTTGGTTACCCACACCAAATTCTCTAAGGGTCTCATGGTTGGGGATGGGCATGGCCATCCTCACGAGGTTAATTAGGGCCCTCGTTGCCTTGATTAATCATAACCCGAAAAATAATTGGTCCATACACCAATCACCATGCACCAGGGTCTTATGATTAATCAAGTCCATATACTTGGTTAACCATAACCCGAAATATCATTTCTCTACGTCCAACGCCGCAATTTTCAAAATAGTGTTATGGTACTTAATTAAATTGTTAGAGGTTCGCCCAACGATTTAATTAAAAATGTAAAGTATTTGAGCCATTAGAGGGAAACCCAATGACTCGAATACTTTATTCCATACACTTGAACATTTAAAACACTTTCAAATTAAATTAATTAATTGAATTTGTTTTCAAAAATCAATTTTTTCTACAAAAACAAAAAAAAACATAGTGATATGGAATTTAATTAAATTGTTAGAGGTTAAGCGACGATTTAATTAAAATATAAAATATTTGGGCCATTAGAGGTAACCCAATGACTTAAATACTTTATCCCATAACACTAATAAAAGTGAACTTTGTTTCACCTCACCCTTTTCATAATAAAGATTTTGGATGAGAGAAGATCGGTTGACCTCAATCACCAATCTAGGTATCGAATCGTTAGAGGACCTCCCAACGTTTTGGTACTTGTCATCTACCATTAAAATCAATTCAACCCATTCAAATCATTTTTCGCTCATATCGATCATCAAAACCAAAAACATTTTCTTCTAAAATCAATACAAACAATCCAAGACATTTTCAACGGAACTACGGGTTTTGACTTTCCCATTGCGAGGGAATACGTAGGCAGCGGTTTCAAACGTGTCAAACTCAAAATAATAACAAACAAATCCATTTTCTTTTATTTATTCATGACTTAGAAATTAGCGATTACACACACAAACGCATTTTGAACTAAATGGGTCCCATCGAGTACGATGGGCGTAAAGTGCTAATACCTTCCTTGATAACGACTCCCGATCCATCCTTTTGGTCTTGTAGGCCTTATCCGATTTTGTGGGTTTTATCTATATTTCCCCGTTCTTTTAGAACAAATAAAATTAGGTGGCGATTTCATTGTTGTTTTTGAAAATTCATTTTAAATGATTTTTTTTGAAAAATCGAGTTGCTTCACCCCCAGCAAGGTCTATGGACAATGTAATCATCCTCGGCAAGATCTACACACGAGATCCCCAGCCAACAGTTCTCAATCATTGCTATTCTTCTAGGCGACACTAATATCCAAACTCGAAATTTGGTCAGATAGTGCATCGGAGGAATCTGAGGCATCTCTTTTTCTCCCCAGTCAAGGTTTCCAATGACTCTATCCCCAAGCGAACATCAGAAATCTCCAGTAGAACATTCCTTTCTTCTTCAAGATGGATATGTTTTGAAATACTATAATATCTATATTCATGCATCATCCATAAAGTCATGACATGTGCATATATCATAATAACATTGTCATACACTCGCATGCATCATAATCTGCATAGGACTAACCATCTCCTGTCAAGGTTTTATCTCCCCAACAGGTAAAAGTTATTTTCCAAACAGAAGGTCAAAGATTAATACCCGAAACAAGATGGGAGAACTATCTGAAAGACCACACAAATTATTTCCAGACAACGAATTATGGATCAACGCCCGAAACTAGACGGGAAAACTATCCGCATCCTGCCAAGTATTCATCTCAGAAGTAGCCAAGACGAAGGTCTATTCCGACTCTCTTTTATTATCAACCTCCCCGGATGGCATCTTTAAGCCCATCTCCGATATTTCTCTCATCAAAGAGACAGACACAGAGTCTGACGTAAGACTCACTCTCCAGCATCAATGGCATCTGTAAGCCCATTGTAGCGCATTGTCAACTGACGATCCCACTCCATACAACAGCGAGTGCAAATTTTCAAGTGTACTCAAGTGTTCAATCATCTTCTACCTTCAGGTCATGAAAGGCAAGCATACCAATCTAACCCTTCTGGTACAAGAAGATTGAACAGGGGCAACTTTTATACCCAAAATTTTGCAATCCACTTCTCAAGACAATTCACATCTCAATTCTTAAGGATTTCACAAGGGTTGACCAGACAAACCCTATCCTAAGCAATCAATCCAAACTAGGGTTTTCTATTCTCAAGTCAAGATGGATTTCTAATGCTTCAAGTGGTCATCATATATCTTCATATACCTCAGAGAATCCTCATATCAAGTTCCAAGCCTTACAAGTTTAAATTGCTCATCCAATTGCTCAGATGGTTGAAAATTAGCTGTATTGGACAAAAAGTCAAATGTGGTCAACATACAGTCAAACTTGATAATTTTTGGTCAACATCAATATTTTGAAGTTATATTCATCACTTGATCAAGGATTGACCATGATTCATCAAGAAAAATCAAGATTTGATCAGAAGTCAAAGTTTCCAAATTAGGGTTTCTTTAGACAAAAGTCAACAGAACTTTGACCAAGCATAACTTTCACACTTCATCAAATTTCTCCACAAAGCTCATTTTGAAGAGAATTCAATTCTCTACAACTTCGTGTCTCACAAGCTTGGGCAGGAAATGCTTCATTTGGGAGTTATGGATCAAAACATTATAGGTCTTTCTAGAAAAGTCAACAAAAGTAATCTTTTTGCAAAGAAGTGTTCATGAGCATGGAAACTTCAATTAGATGAAACCAAAGGTATGTTTAGAAGACATCTTTAGCTTTCTAAAAAGTCCAAGAACACCCAAGAATGTGGAAAATTGAGCAAGATACAAATTGTGCAAGTTGATCATTGTTGAGGAGGTGCATGAAGGAAAATACCTAATAAAAGCAAATATTTTTCAAATGGGCCTAATATTTTTGATTCAAACTTGATTATAAGATTATCCATGACTTCCATGCTGCATGCCACGCCTTCTATCCATTTATTTATTTTTGAATTAAATGGCTTAAATTCAAATTTAATTAAATAAAATACAAAAAATAAAAGATAAGGCAAGTTGGGCTCGATATTTGCATGGCTTAGGGTCCAAGATAGCTCATTACAAGCTGTCAATTTTGTGCAAGAAGATTGAGGAAGAGATTGAGCAAATTTGGAAAGATTTCATGCAAATTTCCAATCAAATATTCTCCATTTAAAGAGAATATTTTCTCTTAAAGCCTTGACCTAATTCCACTCTCCTATATATACCTAGCACTCTTACAAGACAAGGAGACTTTTTTGAACAACTCTTACACAGATTGCTAGCCTATCACAAACCCTAGAATTTTCTCAAAATTTTCTCAAAGTTGGCAAACTTGTGTTCTACTTTCCAGCCACTTTCAGTCACTTTTAAGAATTCCATTGTGCTCCTGAGGTAAGTCTGAGTAAGTAAGCATCATTATACATGACCATAACACGTTAAAACATGCCATACGTACTGCTCTGATTTGCATTTTTTCTTTGAATTCGTGTTTTACGTTTGAGTGTGATTTGCTTGCAACTAATGTTTCTAACATGTTTATAGCATGATATAGAACTGATCTGGGCAGTCGTTTGAAGTTTTCCATGGTTTAATCGCTCGTTGCCATTGTTAGGGCATGAACTAGAGGAGCTTCATATCGGTAGTTCTAGGCCGATTTAGAACAAACTAACACCACCAGTCGATTCGTAGCCCTTGAATTAGGGGGATAGGGTACCCTTCTTGCATTCATATTGTTTATTTTGCAGGTTGATGATTGAAGATGACCGGAGCTTTGCTCTGGCGCTTCTGACTCAGAGGCCAATAACACTTAGATATTTATGAGTCCAGCAGTATGAATGGATGTATCACCGCCCCAATGGTTCACCTTGTGTGCACTATGTCATTCTCTCTATTAGGTCGTGGATTCAAACCCCACCGTTTGCTCTTTTATTTTCACTATTTTCCTTGTAGGTTTCGGATCTCGAGTAGCGCCTCAAGCTCCGACACGGGCCTCCTGACACCGAGCTCCGACACGGGTCTCCCAGTGAGAATCCTCTAGAAGCTCCAGCTTTTGGATGGCCCCAGATGAAGAATTCGAAGCTCCGGCATCTAGGCGTCCCGGATCGAGTCTCTTGAAGGTCAAGCTTAGACCCTTTCCGGCCTAGACATCCCAAAGCTCCGACAGATCTTTCCGCACGGAACCCTAGAAGCTCCGACACGGGCGCCTCAGCAGTGAGCATCCGGAAGCCACAACAGGCACACCTGCAGAATACACGGAAACTCCGGTTTCTAGATACCTCTGACCCTCACTCTCGAAGCCCCTTCTAGGATAGCTTCTACGAGAAGCACGTTTTTTTGGTTTCTTTCATATTTTTATTTATTTCTGCTTTTCTTTTTTTTCTTGAAAAAAAATTAATTAATTAAATTAGTAATTAGGTTAATTAATTAGGTTAATTAGATAATTTCACAAATATTTTACTTTAACTAATTTAATTAATTTAATTTGGGTTAGTATTCACTAATTTTTCTTAATTAATTAAAATCAACTAGAACTAGGTTGTTTTCACATAAACTCTAATTTTCAAAATACCAAAATACTAGGACTAGTGTTCTCTTCTGCTATTTATTTTCCTTGCATTTTAAATTCTAGAAAGGATGTATAGATTGCAAGTTGTTTTCATGTAATAACGTAGGATTTACTTTCTGCAATTTACTTTCTGCACCTATTAAACTGCTAGTAATTAGGCGTGTATGGCAAGATAAAATCAACATAGGTCACTAAACACAAGATAAATATCTGAAAATAATACACTCTTCTCACACATACACCCCCTAGGGTATTCTCTCTTGTTGCCTTATAAATGGTAAGTCCCTCAAACGTGGGGATATCTTAGCATAGCTGCCTACGAAGTATCATCACAGTCTCTTGACTTAAAAGATCATAGTCCTCAATGTTGCCCTAAGGATACATGATCTAGTCCCTCGGTTGTTGCCTACGAAAAGATGATGATCGTCCCTACGAATGTGCTAGGATATCCCTACAAGTTGCCTTCTATGACCATCCGGTGTCCCTTCGAAGTGATTATAAGTCTTTAGAAAATCTAATGAAATTTGAAGTGAATATAAGTCTTCAAAATATCTTGTGAAAATTGAAGTAAACATACATCTTAAGATAATATGATGAAATATGAAGTGAATATTAGTCTTTAGAAAATTCGATCAAATTTTAAGGAAATATAAATCTTAAAAATATTTGATGAAATTTGAAGTGTATATAAGTCTTCACAAAATTTGGTGAAACTTGAAGTGAATATAAGTCTTCAGAAAATTAGATGAAGTTTAAAGTGAATATAAGTCTTCAGAAAATCTGTTTAAAATTGAAGTGAATACAAATGTTAAGATAATCTGATAAGTTTGAAGTGAATATATGTCTTCAGAAAATCAGATGAAATTTTAAGTGAATAATAGTCTTCAGAAAATCTGATGAAATTTAAAATGAATATAAGTCTTCAGATAATCTGGCGAAATTTGAAGTTAATATAAGTCTTCAAAAAATCTTGTGAAACTTGAAGTGAATATAAGTCTTTAGAAAATTAGATGAAATTTTAAGTGAATATAAGTCTTCAGAAATCTGGTTAAAATTGAATGGAACATAAATCTTAAGATAATCTGATCAAATTTGAAGTGAATATAAGTCTTCAGAAAATCTGATGAAATTTGAAGTGAATATAAGTCTTCAAAAAATCTGATGAAATTTGAAGTGAATATAAGTCTTCAGAAAATCTAGTGAAAATTGAAGTGAACATAAATCTTAAGATAATCTGATGAAACTTGAAGTGAATATAAGTCTTCAGAAAATCTAATGAAATTTGAAGTGAATATAAGTCTTCAAAAAATCTTATGAAAATCGTAGTGAACCTACCAACTAATGGTATGGATAGCTTTATTCTAAAGGAAAGCAAAATAACACGGAAACGACCGTTCTGAGTAGGTAATAAGTCTCTTTTGCTTGCTCAAGTTAAAACATCTTTTTACACCTCACACTTTTCTTCAAAACATTTTCAAAATACTTTGTATACATTCCAGCGTGAATCATTACAAAGTCTTTTCCAAAGCAAAACATTTCCAAACACTTCGTATACATTCCGGCGTGAATCATTACGAAGTCAAAGAGAAATTCCTTTTCAAAAAATTTTCAAACACACACACAAACAATTAAAGCGAGCTAAAGCAATTAAGAGCCCGTAGATAACTACGGATGGAAAGGGTGCTAACATCTTCCCTTTTCATAACCAACTCCCTTACTCATAATCTAACGAAGGTATTTTCCTGTACTTTTCGCCTTCCCTTAATTGGATAAAAGAAAAGTCGGTGGCGACTCTTGCTATCCGTAACATTTCCGATCAAAAGCAAAACAAGTAAGTCAGTTCTCCCACCGTGTTACACTTAGCATACACCCTAGTTTAGAACCTTGATAGGAATTGCTTTCTATCAATCAGTGCTTTCATTTTCGATCTCACTTTTTGCTTTAAATCGTGACAATATTATTGTTTGATGGGGAAAATGAGGCCTATTGATGGATTCTTTGTTTTGAAAAAAATTTCAACGAGCATGGAACACCTGAGTCATTGAAGGTGTAGAAAGTTGTTGGAGCTATGAGAGGTTCTTCTCTAAAATGGTGGCTATGGTGGTCTCGTGTTCATCGTAGATATAGTTGGGATACATTTACGACAACTTTATTATGGAGATTTAAGCAGGAATGAAGAAATTTTACTAAAACAAGAGGACGAGCTAGATCGAAGTCATCTTTTGTATCAATGGAGTCCATAAATCTACAAGTTGTTGAAGATGATGCAGCGAGAAGAACCAAATCTAAGGCTACCTCGGGATGAAGAAATAGGCGGTGATTTCACCATTTCTTCTAACTCCGATTCTTGCAAAACTATGGTCTATGACACCACACCTTTCTCATATATTCTTCACTCTATTTTCAAAAGACTTATTTTAGCACCATTGTATCATTACCAAAGAAGAAGATTGTGAAAAGCTTCTAACACATCCGCTAGCAACAACGGTCTCTAATAAACCTTGATATTATTGCCACCCTTGAAACCACAGGACATAGCTTCATCTCATTCACCACCGTTGAAACCCATTCCAAAACCTTCCATGTCCGACATTCAACACTTCTTGATCGCCGCACAATCCAACAATATTAGAAACAACAAGCTAACAACTCAACCTCTCAGGTTGAATTCGTTTCTCTCCACCACCGCAAAACCCAACGACGGAAGGCTCTACCAAATATGTGGCTCCATGATGATGTCGATTTTACGATTCCACCAAAGCCACGGATCCTAATTTGATAGATGAGAATGATGAATTTTATGAGCAATCCAATAGTGCAAGAAACATGTTTGATCAAATGCCTAAGCGAATACAATTTCCCTTTATTCCTAGCAAAGTTGCTATCACATTAAATACTAGTTTGATGCATACTGAAACTCTCACTAATTTCACTACAAGTTTCACTTTTACTATTGATAAAGTGAATGATACTTCCTATGGTGACGACTTTGTGTTTTATATTGGTCCATAGGGTTATGATTCCACCTAATTTAGCTGTGGTGTTTTGGTATTTTAATACTACTACTAATAATAACGCTCTTATGAATTATGTTGTTGCCGTTGAGTTTGATACTTTTGTTGGGGCTACGGATCCACCAATGAGACATGTTGGTATTGATGATAATTCATTGACTTTTGTTGCTTTTGAAAAATTTGATATTGATGATAATCTTGGTAAGATTTGTTATGTTTTGATTGATTCTGATTCGATAAGAAGATTTTGAAAGTATTTTGGTCCTTTTATGGAAGGATTATTAAAGCTTGGTTGGAAATAAGTTCTTTTGATTCTGCGGTTGCGGTGGTTGAGGAGATGGGGAAGGACGGAGTGAAAACTAATTTGATCACATTTAATACTTTGCTTGAGGGGTTGTATTCAAAGGGTCATTTTGAGGATGGTGAGAAGCTGGGGAAATGGGTGAGAAGAATGTTGTGCCTAATATTAGGACTTACGTTGCAAGGTTGTTGGGATTGTGTAACACGGTGGGAGAACTGACTTGTTTGTTTTATGTTTGATCGCAAATATTGCGGATAGCAAGAGTCGCCACCGACTTTTCTTTTATCCAATTAAGGGAAGGAGAAAATAACAGGAAAAGACCTTTGTTAGATTCTGAGTAAGGGAGTTGGTTATGAAAAGGAAAGGTGTTAGCACCCTTTCCATCCGTAGTTATCTACGGGCTCTTAATTGCTTTAGCCCACTTTAATTGTTTGTGTGTGTGTGTTTGAAAAGATTTTTGAAAAGGCATTTTGCTTTGACTTCGTAATGATTCACGCTGGAATGTATACGAAGTGTTTGGAAATGTTTTGTTTCAGAAAAGACATTGTAATGATTCACGCTGGAATGTATACAAAGTATTTTGAAAATGTTTTGAAGAAAAGTGTGAGGTGTAAAAAGATGTTTTAACTTGAGCTAGCAAAGAGACTTATTCTTGATGTCGATCGACCTAATGTGTCTAACGGTATCTTAATTGCAAGCGCCTTATCCTATCGGTAGTAATAAAAGATTATCGAATCCACAGGAACTTTGTAATCACTCTAGTGCGGGAAAGTAATTTTAGTTTAGCTAAGGCGAATGATGTCACGTTTGGTTTTAGGGAGGTTAAGGAAAATAAACTAATTGATTTTAAATTAATAATGAATGAAACGGTCGGTATGTAATAGAGTGGACCTAAGGATCTAATCAAACCTAAGCGTATAAGGATGGTTAACTTAGTTGTTCTGTAGAAATAATCAGTCTAAAAACCCTCAACTCACACTTTCGTGGTCTTATCTCGGATTATACGTCTAAAGCCCTATGCCTGCTTTCGCTAGCCCATAAGTGTTTAGAAAATACTTTTTGAAAACTTAATTAATTCTAATTCGTTTTAAAGCGCTTTCACTGTATTTAAATCGAATGCCTAACTTTAGCTATCCGGTGAAAATCTCACACTTTCGTGGTCTCGATCCTAACCTATTTACTTCTCTTACTTTCGTAACAAAAAGGTTTTATTTTTAAGCATAAAAATTTATAACCAGAGCCTAAGTTAATTAAGATTTTAGCTTAAGTTTTGATTAGATACCTACTGTCTCTTACTATTCCATATCGACACTAAAGATTTAGCTAGCCATGGCAATTGGAATAAATTCACAGCAAATAGAAATAAAGAAACATAAGACAAACATTATAAATAATTAATAAAACTCAAATTAATTAATTGAAATAAACTGTAATACAATCCTAATGTTAAAAACCTGAAATAAGCAGTATCCTATATCCTTCTTCCACAGATCGGAAATTCGGACTTCGGAATTTGGAATGTAAAAAGAAATCTGAAGCTTGAAATAAATCCTAAACTAGATAACAATTTCCTAATGTTGGAAATTGTTATTTGGGTTGTGACATAAACAAAGGAAAAATACGAAATGCTGGAAAAATAAGAACAAGTAAACAACTGGTTTCAATCCGGCTGAGCTTCCGCACAATTAATTTCTCAAAATGCTCTGTGTTTCTCACTTCGAAGTCTGAACTATTTATAGTGGAATGGTGAACCGGCAGTTGGGAATTAAGCTTCGTGGGCTTCACTTCAAATTCCATAAATATAGGAGTGGAATTGATCGTGGATGAATGGGTGGTTGAGTGAAATCGAGTCTTTGACTCCTCTGCTTGAGCTTTTCCACGTTACGCACTTGTTTGCGTATATAAGGCTTGTTATGGTCGTGGCGGGGCGTTACGCTCATATTTCATAAGTCGATGTTACGGTCGTGGCCAAGGCGTGGACGTCACGCGCTTGAAACATCTTCGGTCGTGGCGGTGGTGGCGACCATCCTGCAACAAATTCGCATTTCTTGACAGATTTGTCTTTTCTTCTGTTCTTTGTTGCTAGCTTTGCATGTTTCATGTTTTCTTCTAGTTTGAGCTGAGATGTGTGGTACCTGTAAAAAGTCATAACAAACTCGGAATATTCGGGAGTTAATCGGGTCAATATGATATAAAACGGGTTAATCTCATAGTAAATATATGATACGATTTCGTGTTATCAATTACCTACTCAGAACGGTCGTTTCCGTGTTATTTTGCTTTCCTTTAGAATAAATCTATCCATACCATTAGTTGGCAGGTAACTTTATTCGTTAGATGTAAAGGGACATTCGAAGGGACACCAGATGGTCATAGAAGTCAACTTGTAGGGATATCCTAGCACATTCGTAGGGACGATCATAATCTTTTCGTAGGCAACAATCGTAGGCAACAATCGTAGGGACGATCATAATTTGTTAGGTAATATCGAGGGACTATGATCTTTTAAGTCGAATGGACTATGATGATACTTTGTAGGCAACTATGCTAAGATATCCCCACGTTCGAGGGACTTGACCTTTTATAAGGCAACGAGAGAGAATACCCTAGGGGGGGTGCATGTGTGAGAAGAGTGTATTATTTTCAGATATTTATCTTGTGATTAGTGATCTATATTGATTTTATCTTGCCATACACGCCTAGTTACTAGCAGTTTAATAGGTGCGGAAAGTAAATTGAAGAAATATAAAGGGTCCTATGCTATTAGATGGCTTTGGGGCAGATACATAATAGGAGGTGCGAAAAGTAAAATGCGGAAAATAAAATCCTATGCTATTACATGAAAACAACTTGCAACTTATACATCCTTTATAGAATTTAAAATGCAAGAAAACTAAATAGCAGAAGAGAAAACTAGTCCTAATATTTTTGGTGTTTTTGAAAATTAGAGTTTATGTGAAAACAACCTAGTTCTAGTTAATTTTAATTAATTAAGAAAAAAAATTAGTGAATACTAACCTAAATTAATTAAATTAGTTTAAAGAAAGATATTTGTGAAATTATCTAATTAACCAAATTACTAATTAAATTAATTAATTATTTTTTAAGAAAAGCAGAAAATAAATAAAAATATGAAAGAAACCAAAAAAAGCGTGTACGGTAGAAATATCCCAAAAGTGGGCTTCTAAGAGTGGCAGCGTTGTAGGTATCCAGAAATTGGAGTTTATGGTATGTATTCTGTTGTGCGTGCCCAGAAGTTGTGGCTTCGGAGGTTACGCTATTGGCGCCCGAGCTGGAGCTTCGGGGTTACAATCGGAATGATCCGAGTGGAGCTTCTCGATGTCCGTATTGGAGCTTCTGGAGACTCTAGATCTGGGACGTCTAGAAGTTGGAGCTTCTGGGGACTTCTCATTTGGGGCCATCCAGAAGTTGGAGCTTTTGGAGGATTCTAGTGCTGGGGAGGCCCAGAAGCTGGAGCTTCCGGAGGCGTTACTTCTGGAGATCGGAAACCTGCAAAACAAATAGTGGAAATAAAAGAGCAAAAGGTGGGGTTTGAACCCACGACCTGATAGAGAGAATGACATAGTGCGCGCAAGGTGAACCGCTAGGGCGGTGATACATCCATTCGTATTGCTGGACTCATAAATATGTAAGTGTTATTGGCCTCACGAGTCGAGCGGAGCAAGCTCGGTCTCTTCTCGGTCATCTTCAATCATAAACCTGCAAAATAAACAATATGATTGCAATCGATTGGTGGTGTTAGTTCGTTCTGAATCGGCCTAGAACTACAGATACGAAGCTCTTCCAGTTCAGGCCCTAACAATGGCAACTAGCGATTAAACCATGGAAAACTTCAAACGACTACCCAGATCTGTTCTATATCATGTTATAAACATATTAGAAACATTAGTTGCAAGCAAATCACACTCTAACGTAAAACACGAATTCAAAGAAAAATGAAAATCGGAGCAGTATGTATGGCATGTTTCAACGTGTTATGGTCATGTATAATGATGCTTACTTACTCAGACTTACCTCAGGAGCACAATGTTATGCTTAAAAGTGACTGAAAGTGGATGGAAAGTAGAGCACGAGTTTTCCAACTTTGAGAAATTTTGAGAAAATTCTAAGGTTTGTGATAGGCTAGCAATCCGTGTAAGAGCTGTCCAAAAAACTCCCCTTGTCTTGTAAGAGTGCTAGGTATATATTGGAGAGTGGAATTAGGTCAAGGCTTTAAGATAAAATATTCTCTTTAAATGGAGAATATTTGATTGGAAATTTGCATGAAATCTTTCCAAATTTTCTCAATCTCTTCCTAAATCTTCTTGCACGAAATTGACAGCTTATAATGAGCTATCTTGGACCCCAAGCCATGCAAGTATCAAGCCCAACTTCCCTTATCGTTTATTTTTTGATTTTATTTAATTAAATTTGAATTTAAACCATTTAATTCAAAAATAAATAAATAAAAGGATAGAAGGCGTGGCATGCAGCATGGAAATCATGGATAATCTTATAATCAATTTTGAATCATAAAATCTTAGGCCCATTTGAAAATTATTTGCTTTTGCTAGGTATTTTACTTCATACATCTCCTCAAAAATGCTCAACTTGCACAATTCATATCTTGCTCAATTTTCAACATTTTTGGGTGTTATTGGACTTTTTAGAAATCTCAAGATGTCTTCTAAACAACCCTTTTTGTTTCATCTTCATTGAGGTTTCCATGCTCATGAACACGTCTTTGCAAAAAGATGACTTTTGTTGACTTTTCTAGAAGGACGTGTAATGTTTTGATCCATAACTCCCAAATGAAGCATTTCCTGCCCAAGCGTGTGAGACATGAAGTTGTATAGAATTGAATTCTCTTCAAAATGAGCTTTGGTGGGGAAATATCTGATGAAGTATGTGAAAGTTATGCCTTGTCAAAGTTCTCTTGACTTTTGTCTAAAGAAGCCCTAATTTGGAAACTTTGACTTTTGATCAGATCTTGATTTTTCTTGATGAATCATGGTCAACCCTTGATCAAAATATGAATGTAACTTCAAAATATTGATGTTGACCAAAAATTATGAAGTTTGACTATATGTTGACCACAGTTGACTTTTATTCAATACAACTGACTTTCAACTATCTGAGCCATTGGATGAGCAACTAAGACTTGTAAGGCTTGGAACTTGATATGAGGATTCTCTGAGGTATATGAAGAGATATGATGACTACTTGAAGATTAGAAATACATCTTGACTTGAGAATAGCAAAACCCTAGTTTGGATTGATTGCTTAGGATAGGGTTTGTCTGGTCAACCCTTGTGAAATCCTTGAGAATTGAGATGTGAATTGTCTTGAGAAGTGGGAGGGAAAATTTTGGGGTATAATAGTTGCCCCTATTCAATCTTCTTGTACCAGAAGGGTTAGATTGGTATGATTTCCTTTTGTGATCTGAAGGTAGAAGATGATTGAACACTCGAGTACACCTGAAAATTTGCACTCGCTGTTGTATAGAATGGGCTTACAGATGCCATTGATGCTAGAGAGTGAGTTGTACGTCAGACTCTGTGTTTGTCTCTTGGATGAGAGAAATATTCGAGTTGGGCTTAAAGATGCCATCCGGGGCGGTTGATAATAAAAGAGATTCAGAATAGACCTTCGTCTTGGCTACTTCTGAGATGAATACTTGGCAGGATGCAGATAGTTTTCCCGTCTGGTTTCGGGCGTTGATCCATAATTCGTTGTCTGGAAATAATTTGTGTGGTCTTTCAGATAGTTCTCCCATCTTGTTTCGGGTATTAATCTTTGACCTTCTGTTTGGAAAATAACTTTTACCTGTTGGGGAGATAAAACCTTGACAGGAGATGGTTAGTCCTATGCAGATTATGATGCATGCGAGTGTATGACAATGTTATTATGATATATGCACATGTCATGACTTTATGGATGATGCATGAATGTAGATATTATAGTATTTCAAAACATATCCATCTTGAAGAAGAAAGGAATGTTCTACTGGAGATTTCTGATGTTCGCTTGGGGATAGAGTCATTGGAAACCTTGACTGGGGAGAAAAAGAGATGCCTCAGATTCCTCCGATGCACTATCTGACCAAATTTCGAGTCTAGATATTAGTGCCGCCTAGAAGAATAGTTATGATTAAGAACTGTTCGGTTGGGGATCTCGTGTGTAGATCTTGCCGAGGATGATTACATTGTCCATAGACCTTGCTGGGGACAGCGTGATGAGGTTGATAGGATCACTGCTGTGGGACTAACGTGATGTGGCAAACTGATAGGGTCATTAAAGCTTGACGAGGCTGATAGGATCATTAAAGTTGCTGAGGCTGATAGGGATCACTTGAGGTGATGAAATTGATAGGATCACTTGAGGTGATAAGTCTGATAGGATCATTAAAGCTGATGAAGCTGATAAAATCACTGCTCGGGGACTAACGTGATGAAGTTTGAAGCTTGATGAGGGTGATAGGATCACTGCTCAAGGAATAACGTGATGAAGTTTGAAGTGTTGGAACACTACCGGGAGGAGATTAGTACTTCGTCGGAGAAGATTTGCCTTTGTAGTGAGAGCAATGTCTCTGTGGGGATTGATGATCCTGTGGATGTATTTCTTGCAAAAGTGACTATGTGGGGATGTATTGGTGACTTTTGTTGTCATCTCAATTCCTAGATCCTATAGTAATTACTGTTCTATTCGCTTTTCATAGGTTTGTGAACAAATGTTTATTGTCAGATGCATATAATCATTCTAAGCAATCATTAGACTTTATGCAAAAAACAATAGTAAAAAGAAGTTTGTATACAAGAGACAAATGTCCGAGTAAGAGGAAATTGTCAAAATAGTAAAAAGCTATGCGGAAACAATCTCGTTGAGTTTCAACTATGCTATTGCTCATATATTTTCAACTATCTCATATCCTTGCTGTCAGAAGAAAGTGATTGAATTGATTTGTGCTGTTTGAATCTTGAAGCTGATAGTGGTGTGGTCGGTAAGTAGGTGATATGGCCGAGACATAGTGTGCGCTTAAATCCTAATTTTTGCCTAGACCGCCTTTCGGGTTTCAGTTTACGAGATATACCCCAAATGCCTTTGCGGTTTTCGATTTGCGGGTGCATTTTGTATATATATCCTTAACTTTTGCGAACCTTTTGGTTACTTGATCATTCTAGCGGGTCTCGTTCATGCGTAGTATTTTTTGACTATGTCTGCGTTCACAAGGTGTGGAAAGTTTTCTCCATCCATGGTGATAAGTATCATAGCTCCGTCGGAAAATACTGTTTTGACTACAAATGGTCCCTCATAAGTGGGATTCCATTTGCCACTGAGATCACCTTGTGGAAGGATGATGTGCTTGACTACTAGATTACCGACTTGGTAGACTCGGTGCTTGACTTTCTGGTTGAATGCTTTGACCATTACCACGGTATATCATGCATGGCGGATGGCTGCGAGCCATTTTTCGTCGATCAAGTTGATCTGGTCAAGGAGAGTCTTGACCCAATCATCTTCGCCTAGTTCTACGTCCTGGAGGACTCTGGTTGATGGTATCTGAACAACGATCGGTTGATGTTGCTGCGGTATAGCGACAAGCAAAGAGTTTGGTATTAATTTATCGGGTGATATATACGGTTAGGTTATATCGTATCAATATCTGATTGGTTATTGATTAAATGATTCGACAATTCTACGTTAATGAGTTTGGAATCAAAAGAAATGAAAATAAAGACAAAAAGTAAATGAACAAAAGTATAAAGGATAGACGACTTCCGGAGCGAATATAAACTACCCGTCACAAAATTAAATCTACCACCCATGTCATATTCGACTCGATACTTATACGTGTCATCACATATCTCTTACAACCTAAGCTATTTCTAACCCAAATTGAGAATCCTCCCGAATCACCTCGATATCCATTTACAGCCTACCTCGACAACGAGAAGTCAATGCGTCACCTCTATACCATCTTGGCATACTTCACCAGCGAGAGGCATTAAGTTCAGATACTCTATAGTGAATGTCAGCTCTAAACCCATTTCAAGCATTAGAAACTAACAGATAATCATCCTAGGAAAGAATTTAAGCAATCTATCTCTAGTAAAGCTCAAATCCCTAACATAGAGTAAATACCTAAGACAATCACCAACACAAATTCGTAAAGCAAACTTTATACAATGTCAAGGCAACAAATACACATGAGTTATGAGTAGATATACATACAAAAACCCAACAAAGAGATTACAAAGAAGAAAGAAGAGATCCAAACATTTCTTGGTTTGTCACACAATCGATGAGAATTCGACTCAGATCATCAAAATACAAGCTCAATGTTGTTTTCTAACTCTCTAGACCAAAAATGATGTTGATGGTGTTGGGACTTAAAAATACCCAACCCATAACCTAAAAATGTGTTTTAGCCTTTTAAAGAATTAAAAAGTCGCGGCGCTAAGCGCGAGTCTTTGATGCTTCGGAAAAATATCAACATCTTGTTTTGCCATATCTTGAGAACTGTAACTCGGAATTGCGCCCGATTTGAAGCGTTGGAAAGCTTATTAAATGTCCTATATAACCATGACAAAATATCAATCAAATTGATGATTTTTATTCTTTGATTTTGAGCTTTATTCGTTGATGAGTTGCTCGAATCAGCGTTTAAGCCGTGTCTTGACACTTTATTACTCAATGCTCAATTATGAATGAATACCTATAAAGAGATGAAAAACTATCAAATGATACAATATTTACACAAAAACTCAATTATTCTATTATGTACACATTTATACCAAAAGCGGGGGATTTATTCGAAGAATATCAACAAAAGAACCGATAAGTGCCACTAAACATATATACTAAATAACTTAATTTGGCACTTATCAACTCTCCCTTGAAACATTGTTTGTCCTCAAACAAAGTAAAGTAAACCTAAATAAACAAAGATGATAATCAAAGAATCACAAATCAACAAGTTTTTGAAAGCGGAAAACAAATGTATGGTTCAAGCGAAAAATGTACACGACAAATACAAACTTACCACTATACTACAACAATAACATATAAAAAAACAAATCCTAAGTACAAAATCATGCCAAATATTCTAAAACAAAACAAGATCAATCATGAATCACACCTAGCAAAAATTCATCCTAGATGAAGAACACACAAAGGTGAGGATAAAAAAACTCCTCCACAATCTTGCAAACAATATACTAAATTATGCATTCATCCAAAAGCGTGTTAATAAAATGCAAGAATCACAAGGCTTCTCAAGGTTGTAATGTGCTTGGTTAACAAACAAGTGATAATTCCTAAAGCTAATCGAAACAAAAATTTGCCTAAACCTAAAATCAACTCACAAAGTTCCAAACAATATAATTTCAATCAAACTTATTCTTCATCACAAATTTCACAAACACACCTCACTTATTAACATAACATTATTCCTACTCTTTTTGTTTTCTTTTCAAAACTTTTCTCTTTTTCTTTCTTTTCTAATCTTTCTTTTCACTTTTTTTCTTTTTTCTTTTCTTTTCTCAACCTCATATCAATCACAACATAAGCACAAAACATTCCTCTCCCACTTGAATTCAACCAACATCATTATGTGAATACTCCCTACTTCCTAAGGCAAGGTAAAATTCATACAACAACATATAGTTGAGGTTCAAGAAATAAAAATCAACATCCATACAAAAAGGTGAATTACACTCATAGACAAGCATCAAGCTCGAGATAAAAATGGATGTTGATAAAAGTTCAAAGGGGCTAACAAATGTTCACACACTCACAAGGTGAATTGAATATTTAGCGAGTAGTTATGCTCAAAATCAACAAAATGCCTTAATCATTTCTTGCAATCATACAATCAATACAAAACTAAAGATTAAGCATAATAAAATCTAGTTAAAACAAGAATGTGGACTCTCAACATATGTAAACAATGAAAGCTTCCTCACATTTATGGTTAAAAATGGTACTAAAGTGATTCAATTGATGAGCAAGTAATGCAAAAGAATGAATAGCATGGTAATTATACAAATGATAAATTTCCTAAACATTTTATGCTATAGAAAGCGATAAGCAGTACAGCGTGTACCAACTTTGAAACTATCATTACCATACATCTGCGAGTTAAACGATCAAACTGGAAAATCACCTCAAAAGTCTTCAAAGTTACCGGACCAAAATTTGAGTCAAACAACAACAAAAGAATTAGAAAAACAAAATTTACAATATTTACAACAAACAAATCTCCTCAAGCTAAACACAACAAGCTTGCGGATAAACAACAAATTACATAACAAAACAAAAGCAAATAACGATACAAAAACTTGGTGAAAATGAATTAACAAGTCGAAAAGTGAAGATTTGAAATTAAGAGCAAGTCCTATTTCAACTTGTTAAAACAAAACCACCAAACAACATAAACAAACATAAACAAAATGTTTGTTTCGTCATCAGATTCGGCCTTTATTGTCTGAGCACTAGTAACCTCCTCTCGTCATGCCATGGTCTTGCCACACATCAAACCCTAAAGAAAGTGTTCTAAAAACCACACAATAAACGTTACAAATACGAGACAACTTACAACAATACTTGAAAACAAGGAAAAACACACATATGTACAAGTATGGAAAGTAAACACAACATGTACAAGTAACAAATACAAGTTCATATTCAAAGTCTATACAACATATACATTAATTACAAAACTCAAAAACAATGGAATTATCGCAATACAAAAACAATAAAACCAATCCCCGGCAACGACGCCATTTTGTTGAATGCAAATATAGCGACAAGCAAAGAGTTTGGTATTAATTTTTATCGGGTGATATATACCGGTTAGGTTATATAAATATCGTATCCACAGAGATTGGTTATTGATTCTTCGTTAAACAATTCTCTGTTAATGAGTTTAGAATTAAAAATGAAAATAAATACAAAAATTAAATGAACAAAAAGTATAAAGGATAGACAGACTTATAAAGATATAAACTACGATCAGACTTAAATCTACCACCCATGTCATATTGACCTCGATACTAAATGCATGTCATCACATATGTCTCACAACCTAAGCTATTTCTAACCCAAATTGAGAATCCTCCGAATCACCTCGATATCCATTTTGGCCTACCTAAACAGCAGAAGTCAACTCGTCACCTCTATACCATCTTTGGCATACTTCACCAACGAGAGAGGCATTAAGTTCGGATACTCTATAGTGAATGTCATCTCTAAACCCATTTCAAGCATTCAGAAACTAACATATATAATCATCCTAGGAAAGAATCTAAGCAATCTATCTCTAGTAAGCTAAATCCCTAACATAGAAGTAAAACCTAAGACAATCACCAACACAAATTAAGTAAAAACAAACTTTATACAACGTCCAAGGCGACAAATATACATGAGTTATAGTAGATATACATACAAAACCAACAAAGAATTACAAAGAAGATAAGAAGAGGATCCAATCATTTTTTTGTTTGTCAACACCGATCAACGAGGGATTCGACTCCGGATCATCAAAATGCAAGCTCCAATGTTGTTTTCTAAGCACTGCAGACCAAAAAATAATGTTGATGGTGTTGGGACTCAAAAATACCCAACCCATAACCTAAAAATGTGTTTTTAGCCCCTTTTAAAAAGAATTCGAAGTCGCAGGGCGTGCTAAGCGTGGTATTACTAAAGCGCGATCCGTGATATTTTGAAAAAATCGGCAACTTGTTTTGCCATATCTTGAGAATTGTAACTTCGAATGCGCCGGTTTGAAGCGTTGGAAAGCTTATTAAATTTCCTATCTAACCATGACAAAATATCAATCAAATTGATGATTTTATTCTTTGATTTTGAGCTTAATTCGTTGATGATTTGCTCGAATCGCCGTTGAAGGTGTCTTCGACACTTTATTACTCAATGCTCCAATTATGAATGAATACCTATAAAAGAGATGAAAACTATCAAATGATACAATATTTACACAAAAACTCAACTATTCTATTATGTACATTTATACCAGCGGGATTTATTGAAGAATGTCAACAAAAGAACCGATAAGTGCCACTAAACATATATACAAAATAACTTAATTTTGGCGCTTATCGATAGGACGCTTCCATACCATATCTGAGAGAGAGGGGGTTGCCCTGTGAGCGTTCGCACTGGTCGATAACCGTGGAGAGCAAATGGCAACATCTCATGCCAATCCTTGTAGGTCATTGTCATCTTCTGTAAGATCTTCTTGAGGTTCTTGTTGGCGGATTCCACTGCGCCATTCATTTTCCGATATGGAGAAGAGTTGTGATGTTTAATCTTGAACTGCGTGCAGAGTTCGGTGACCATTTTGTTGTTGAGGTTGGTACCATTATCATGATAATCCTTTCGGAAAGCCGTGCCGACATATAAGATTATGCTTGATGAATCGAGCCACAACATTCTTAGTAACAGATCACGAATGAGGTTGCTTCTACCCTTGGTAGTAGTCAATTGCAACAAGGATGAAGCGATGTCCATTGGGCGAGTGGGTTTGATTTCCCCAATCATGCCAATGCCCCACATTAGAAGAGACCATGTTGTCGGCACATTTAGTGGTATTGGAGCACATGCACTCTGTCTGCGTATATCGGCATTTGTGACAAGACCGAGCATAAGCGGTAGAATCAGCTTCCATGGTAGACCAATAGTAACCTCCTCTTAGAATCTTCATAACCATTGTATGTTCATTGGAGTGGGTGCAAGATACTTCATGTAACTCTTCATAATTCGTTTAAAGTCGTCTTCTTGTCTACCACGGCGGGTAAGATGCAATTTAAATGGATTGAATCTTCTTAAGATTCCATTGCCCCTGTGAAGGTATTAATCAAGATACCTCTTCACTTCGTAGAACCAAGGTTTCTCTTACGTATCAAGTTCACAGGTATCTTTGGTTTGTCAAACCTTCGATGATGATTTGGGGAGCTTCGTTTGTCCCATCGACCTTGAACATAGATGACATGGTAGCTAATGCGTGCATGTTGATTCTTTTCTCGTGGAAAGTAATCGAAAGTGATTTCTTCAAAGTAAGGGATCAGACTTAAAACATGCTCTCGATATGGAATGAGATTCAGATGCTTCGTATCCCACTCGCCTTTAACCTAACTGATCACTAAAGTTGAATCTCCATATAGCTGCAGGAATTTGATTCTTAGGTCAATGACTTTGATACCCATGATGCAACGCTTCGTATCCGACCATGTTGTTAGTGCGGTCAAAGCATAGTCTGGCGAGTGAAGCGTGTGCCGCCTATATGAGACGTAATGATGGCGCCAATGCCATTGCCAAGTGCGTTTGAGGCTCTATCAAAGACCATGGTCCATCGGGATCCTGGCTCAGGTCCTTCGTTCGATCCTGGTTCTTCGCAATCAGTAACTAGCAAAACATCCTCGTTTGGAAACTCGAAATGCATAGGCCCGATAGTCACCTATGACTTGATAGGCCAAATGATGGCTACCACACTTCCTTTGATCACCTTCAGGTAGTGTACTAGAATGTCATTCGGACAAGATCATTTGCCATCTTTCTATTCTTGGAAAGCGCGGTTTTTCGAATATGTATTTATCGGATCCATCTTGGAGATCGACAAAGTAGTGTAAGTCGACATATCTTGTCTTAGTCGGTGACATTGACCAAGCGCTACCAAGTTTCTCAAGCTCTAAGTATCTTGTTTGCGATCGGTAAACTTTTTCTAAGGTAGTATATTGCATACTCTTTCCGACCAAACTCGTCATGTTGTCCCAACACACCCCATTGAGTTCTCTAATACCGTCAGAGTACATGATAAGAGGTCTTCCTTTGGTGGCATTAGGATGGGAGGATCTTGTAGGTACTCCTTGATTTTGTCAAAATATCGTAATAATCGTTCCATTCCACTACTTGATCTTTCTTGATAACGAAGATTGGCTCACAGTTCGATTAGATCTCAATGAATTTGGCAATATAGTTGAATCGTCCCGAAACCTACGACTTCCTTCTCGGTGCGGGGGCTGGCATTTTTGAATGGCTTTAACCTTGGCGAGGAGTCAACTTGATACCTTTACCACGACAACAAATCCTAGAGTTTACGGATATGACTCCAAAGATGCACTTGTTGGGATTTAGTCTTAGTCGGTACTTCTTGATATCGAACAACTTTCGTAAATGATCGAGATGTTCTTCTTGATCATGATCAAGCTATCATGTTATCGGCGTAGACCTCTATCTCGTGATGGATCATGTCTTGAAATAAAGCTACCATGGCATGTTGATATGTGGCGCAGTCTTTGATCAATGGCATGACCTTGTAGCGAGAATGCTTGCTATTATGTAGTAGTCTTTTCCATGTCTTGAGGGAGCCATTTTGATCGATTGTAATCGGAGAAACCATCCATTAAGGAGAAAACCTTGTGTTGGCGGTGTTATCGACTAGTACATCAATATGAAGTAAAATCATCTTTCGGACTTTTCTGTTTAGATCTCGATAGTCCACACATTCTCACTTTACCATCCTTCTTGAGTCACGGGCACCACGTTTGCAACCCTGTGGATAAAAGTGACGGCTAAAAACCGGCATTGAGCTGGTTCATGACTTGGTTTTGATTTTCTCACGACATCTCGGGGCGCATAGAACGGACTTTACATTTCTGACCTTCTTCGTTGGTAGTGGTTGTACCTGATGTCAATGTCTAAACTGCCATGTCTTCGTAGGACCAAGCAAAAACCTCGATGTAGTCTATGACATTTGGACCAATCTCTTCTTGACCATTTCTCAAGACCTGCTCATATCTTGATTTCTTTTACATCTTCGTCGGTACCTAAATTCACAACCTCGTGGCTCTTAGATGCATTGTATAACCTGTTCTTCTTCTGTAGTAGTCGCAAGTTCTCTAGCACTTCACAATCTTCCTCACCTTCGTCTTGACTTGCAAATCAGTTATCGAGTCATCTTAAGCAATAGCAAAGGCTGTTATCAGCGAGATTCGGAGTGAATATGTCACGTGTATTCATTGGTGTGTGTAAGAACACATAGCTTTTGAAGGGGTGATAAAGTAAAAGAAAGGAAGAAAAGTATTTGAATGCAGAGGTCAATTATTTTATTGAATGAAAATATGAAAATGACAAATAATAACCCTCACAAACGAGCCGTGATGCCCCGGACAAGGCACTAGGCTTTAAAGTTCATTGTTCAAAGCATAAAAAGAGAAAAACATAATAGAAAAAAGAAATTACTCATGTCTAAAGGAGATTGGTATGGCGTATTCAATCCTCAATTATCGAGTCAATTGTCGGAGTTAGGAAAATCCAATTGATGTCGAAGTCGCTGTCGTCGTCTTCTATGGCATGGACTCCGCTCTTGCTGATGTGGAAAGGAAACTTGCTGGCACGTTCGCGGCGTATCATCTTCTAACTTTGGGTAGTGAATCCTGTTATACCCCAATATTTTCCTCCACTTCTCAAGACAATTCACATCTCAATTCTCAAAGGATTTACAAGGGTTGACGACAAACCTTATCTAAACAATCAATCTAAACTAGGGTTTTGCTATTCTCAAGTCAAGATGGATTTCTAATGCTTCAAGTGGTCATCATATCTTTTCACATACTTCAAAGAATCCTCATATCAAGTTCCAAGCTTTACAAGTTTAAGTTGCTCATCAATTGCTCATATGGTTGAAAATCAACTATATTGGACAAAAGTCAACTATGGTCAACATACGGTCAAACATCATAATTTTTGGTCAACATCAATATTTTGAAGTTACATTCATCATTTGATCAAGGGTTGACCATGATTCATCAAGAAAAATCAAGATTTGATCAAAAGTCAAAGTTTCCAAATTAGGGCTTCTTTAGACAAAAGTCAATAGAACTTTCACCAAGCATAACTTTCACATACTTCATCAGAAATTTCCCCACCAAAGCTCATTTGAAGAGAATCAATTCTCTACAACAATATCTCACAAGCTTTGGCAGGAAATGCTTCATTTGGGTATGGATCAAAACATTGGAGTCCTTCTAGAAAAGTCAACAAAGTCATGTTTTTGCAAAGAAATGTTCATGAGCATGGAAACTTCAATAAAGATGAAACCAAAGGGCTGTCTATAAGACATCTTGATCTTTCTAAAAGTCCAAGAACACCCAAGAATATGGAAAATTGGGTAAGATACAAATTGTGCAAGTTGAGCATTTTGAGGAGGTGCATGAAGGAAAATACCAAGCAAAAGAAATATTTTCAAATGGGCCTCGATTTTATGATTCAAACTTGATTATAAGATTATCCATGACTTCCATGCTGCATGCCACGCCTTCTATCCTTTTATTTATTTATTTTTGAATTAAATGGCTTAAATTCAAATTTAATTAAATAAAATACAAAAATGAAAAGATAAGGCAAGTTGGGCTTGATATTTGCATGGCTTGGGGTCTAAGATAGCTCATTACAAGCTGTCAATTTCGTGCAAGAAGATTGAGGAAGAGATTGAGCAAATTTTGAAATACTTTATGCAAATTTTTAATCAAATATTCCCCATTTAAAGAGAATATTTTCTCTTAGAACCTTGACCTAATTACACTCTGTTATATATACCTAGCACTCTTACAAGACAAATAGACTTTTTGGACAAGCTCTTTGCGGATTTCTAGCCTATCACAAACCCTAGAATTTTCTCAAAATTTTCTCAAAGTTAGCAAACTCGTGTTCTACTTTCCAGCCACTTTCAGTTACTTTTAAGCATTCCATTGTGCTCCTGAGGTATATACAGTAAGTAAGAATCATTATACATGACCATAACACGTTGAAACATACCATACGTCACTCCGATTTGCATTTCTCTTTGAATTCGGGTTTTACGTTTGAGTGTATTTCTTGCAACTAATGTTTCTAATATGTTTATATCATGATATAGAACAAATCACGGGTAGTTGTTTGAAGTTTTCCATGGTTTTAATCGCTAGTTTCCATTGTTAGGGCATATTTGGAGGAGCTTACAGTATTTGTAGTTCTAAATTGATTCGAGCAGACTAACACCACCAATCAATTTGTAGCCCTTGAATTAGGGGATGGGTACCCTTATTTGCACATTCATCTTTATTTATTTTGCATATTGATGATTAAAGATGATCGGAGAAGACGACCGGAGCTTTGCTCCGGTGCTTCTGACTTAAAGGCCAATAACACTTACATATTTATGAGTCCAGCAGTATGAATGGAGGTATCACCGCCCCAACAGTTCACCTTGCGTGCACTATGTCATTCTCTCTATCAGGTCGTGGGTTCAAACCCCAAGTTTTGCTCTTTTATTTTCACTATTTGTTTTGTAGGTTTCCAGATCTCCAGGAGTAACGCCTCCAGGAGCTCCAGCTTTTGGGCCTCCCCAGCACCAGAAACTCCAGCTTCTCGGTCTCTAAGCTAGAATCCTCCGAGCTCCGGCCACGGATGGCCCCAATTAGAAGTCCCCGAAGCTCCGACACGGGCGTTCAAATCCAGTCTCCGGAAGCATGAGCTTCCGGAGCCCTTTCAAACGCCCGGACATCCCGAGCTCCGCTTGCGGATCTCCGCACGGAATCCCCGGAAGCTCCGACACGGCGCCTCTAACAATTAACATCAGAAGCCACAGCAACCACGGAGCGCATAGAAGAATACACACAAGAAACTCTAGTTTCTAGTTTCTGCACCTATTAAACTGCTAGTAACTAGGCGTGTATGGCAAGATAAAATCAACATAGATCACTAATCACAAGATAAATATCTGAAAACAATACACTCTTCTCACATACCCCCTAAGGTATTCTCTCTTGTTGCCTTATAAATGGTCAAGTCCTCGGCATTGGGATATCTTAGCACAGTTGCCTCACAGTATCATCATAGTCCTTGACTTAAAGAGATCATAGTCCCTCGATCTTTGCTACTTGAATACATGATCGAGTCCCTCGGTTGTTGCCTACGAAAAGATGATGATCGTCCCTACGAATGTGCTAGGATATCCCTACAAGTTGCCTTCTATGACCATTTGATGTCCCTTCGAATGTCCCTTTACATCCAACGAATAAAATTACCTACCACCTAATGGTATGGATAACTTTATTCTAAGGAAAGCAAAATAACGGAAGCGACCGTTACGAGTAGGTAATAAGTCTCTTTTGCTTGCTCAAGTTAAAACATCTTTTACACTTCACACTTTTCTTCAAAACATATCAAAATACTTTGTATACATTCAGCGTGAAACATTACAAAGTCTTTTCCAAAAAAAAACATTCAAACCGCCCATTATACACACTCCGGCGTGAATCATTCACGAGAGTCAAAGCGAAATACCTTTTCAAAAATCTTTTCAAACACACACACAAACAATTAAAGTGAGCTAAAGCAATTAAGGCAGTAGATAACTCTGGATGGAAAGATTGCTAACACCTTCCCTTTTCATAACATACTTCCTTACTCGAGAATCCAATGAAGGTCTTTTCCTATTCTTTTTGCCTTCCCTTAATTGGATAAAATAAAAGTCGGTGGAGACTCTTGCTATCCGCAACATTTGCGATCAAGCATAAAACAAACAATCAGTTCTCCGTATTACAGGCTGGCGACTCTGCTAAAAAATAAAGAGATTTCACCTTAGGGTCTTTAGATCACTTTTGTCGCTTTATTTGACTTGTATGCTTTATTTTTAAAATTTAGGTATTACTTGTGGGGATCCTACACCCGGATCCAGGTTTCCTTAGGTAAGTAGCAATAAATCGTCGTGATGCGTTAGGCGTATATGAAAAGGTTAACATGATGGCTACGTTAGTGCGACACTTTGGATGTCCCGATACTCCCTCATGTCTAGTTGAGGAAAGTATTTGGCGTCTGCGTGGTATCATCGGTGTTCATGGTAAAATGTGATGACGAGGGAATCAGATCGGAACTGAATCTCTAGTTCAAAACAATTTACTCTTTTTATTTGTTTATAAAGATGTCGCGGGCATCAAACTTTATTATTTTCAAAACAAGAAAAATGAGATGAAAAAAGGGGAAAACTGCAATACCCTCAAAAATGATATACGATGCGACTAGCCTGAACTAACGCATAGCGCATTGGGAGAAGATCTCGAGTAAGGGGTTTGTTATATAAAGGAAAGATGTAGAACCCTATATATATATATATAGTTATCTATAACCTTATTTATATATGTTCTTGCAGGAAAAACCTTTCTGATGATATTTTAGGGATTTCGAAGCTCAAGCGTAGTGGCAAGAGTTCCAAGCTGATGATTGTCTTGCTTATTCCGCTGGCGGGAGCCCTATTTATATCAAGAATTCATGAAGTCCTTAA
>CM038794.1:82500667-82529007 GCA_021764765.1 Vicia sativa | reverse complement strand
GGTAAAGTTATTTTTCAACGGAAGGTCAGATTAATGCGAAACAGATGGGAGAACTATCACGAAGACACACAATTATTTCGAGACAACGAATTATGGATCAACGCCCGAGAAACTAGAGCGGAAGCTATCCGCTCCTGCCAAGTATTCATCTCAAAGTAGCCAAGGCGAAGGTCTATTAGGCTCTCTTTTATTATCAACACTCCGGTTGGCACATCTTTAAGCCCGTCTCGATATTTCTCTCATCAAAGAGACGGACCACGAGTCGATGTAGACTCACTCTCCGGCATCAATGGCATTTGTAAGCCCATTGTGGCGCATTGTCGTCAGCGATCCCTCCATCAACAACGGTGCAAATTTTCAAGTGTACTCGAGTGTTCAATCATCTTCTACCTTGGTCATGAAAGCAAGCATACCAATCTAACCCTTCTGGTACAAGAAGATTGAGCAGGGGCAACTTTTATACCCAAAATTTTGCAATCCACTTCTCAAGACAATTCATCTCAATTCTTAAAGTTTTCACGAGGTTGACCGGACAAACCCTATCCTAATCAATCAAACTAGGGTTTTCTATTCTCAAGTCAAGATGGATTTCTAATGCTTCAAGTGGTCATCATATATCTTCATATACCTCAGAAATCCTCATATCAAGTTCCAAGCCTTACAAGTTTAAATTGCTCATCAATTGCTCGGATGGTTGAAAATTAGCTGTATTGGACAAAAGTCAAATGTGGTCAACATACTGTCAAACTTGATAATTTTTGGTCAACATCAATATTTTGAAGTTATATTCATCACTTGATCAAGGATTGACCATGATTCATCAAGAAAAATCAAGATTTGATCAAGTCAAAGTTTCAAATTAGGGTTTCTTTAGACAAAAGTCAAGCAGAACTTTGACCAAGCATAACTTTCACACACTTCATGAAATTTCTCCACAAAGCTCATTTTGAAGAAATTCAATTCTCTACAACTTCGTGTCTCTAGCTTGGGCAGGAAATGCTTCATTTGGGAGTTATGGATCAAAACATTATAGGTCTTTCTAGAAAAGTCAACAAAAGTAATCTTTTGCAAAAAGTGTTCATGAGCATGGAAACAATTGGATGAAACCAAAGGTATGTTTAGAAGACATCTTTAGCTTTCTAAAAGTCCAAGAACACCAAGAATGTGGAAAATTGAGCAAGATACAAATTGTGCAGTTGATCATTGTTGAGGAGGTGCATGAAGGAAAATACCTAATAAAAGCAAATATTTTCAAATGGGCCTAATATTTTGATTCAAACTTGATTATAAGATTATCCATGACTTCCATGCTGCATGCCGCCTTCTATCCATTTATTTATTTTTGAATTAAATGGCTTAAATTCAAATTTAATTAAATAAAATACAAAAATAAAAGATAAGGCAAGTTGGGCTCGATATTTGCATGGCTTAGGGTCCAAGATAGCTCATTACAATTGTCAATTTGTGCAAGAAGATTGAGGAAGAGATTGAGCAAATTTGGAAAGATTTCATGCAAATTTCCAATCAAATATTCTCCATTTAAAGAGAATATTTTCTCTTAAAGCCTTGACCTAATTCCTCTCCTATATATACCTAGCACTCTTACAAGACAAGGAGACTTTTTGAACAACTCTTACACAGTTGCTAGCTATCACAAACCCTAGAATTTTCTCAAAATTTTCTCAAAGTTGGCAAACTTGTGTTCTTTCCAGCCACTTTCAGTCACTTTTAAGAATTCCATTGTGCTCTGAGGTAAGTACGAGTAAGTAAGCATCATTATACATGACCATAACCGTTAAAACATGCCATACGTCACGCTCGATTTGCATTTTTCTTTGAATTCGTGTTTTACGTTTGAGTGTGATTTGCTTGCAACTAATGTTTCTAACATGTTTATAGCATGATATAGAACTGATCTGGGCGTCGTTTGAAGTTTTCCATGGTTTAATCGCTGCGTTGCCATTGTTAGGGCATGAACTAGAGGAGCTTCATATCGGTAGTTCTAGGCGATTTAGAACAAACTAACACCACGGTCGATTAGCCCTTGAATTAGGGGATAGGGTACCTTCTTGCATTCATATTGTTTATTTTGCGGGTTGATGATTGAAGATGGCCGGAGCTTTGCTCTGGCGCACCACTTCGAGCGAATAACACTTAGATATTTATGAGTCCAGCAGTATGAATGGATGTATCACCGCCCCAATGGTTCACCTTGTGTGCACTATGTCATTCTCTCTATTAGGTCGTGGATTCAAACCCCACCGTTTGCTCTTTTATTTTCACTATTTTCCTTGTAGGTTTCCAGATCTCCAGAAGTAACGCCTCAAGAAGCTCCGACTGGCCTCCTGACACCGAGCTCCGACTGGTCTCCCAGTGAGAATCCTCTAGAAGCTCCAGCTTTTGGATGGCCCCAGATGAAGAATTCCCAGAAGCTCCAGCATCTAGACGTCCCAGATCCAGAGTCTCTTGAAGGTCAAGCTTCTAGACCCTTTCCAGCACTAGACATCCCAAAGCTCCGACAGTCTTGACACGGAACCCTAGAAGCTCCGACACGGCGCCTCAGCGTGAGCATCCGAAGCCACAACCGGGCACACACTGCAGAATACACACCAGAAACTCCAGTTTCTAGATACCTACAGCCCTCCCACTCTCAGAAGCCCCAGCTTCTAGGATAGCTTCTACGAGAAGCACGTTTTTTTGGTTTCTTTCATATTTTTTTTATTTACCTTTTCTTTCTTGAAAAAATTAATTAATTAAATTAGTAATTAGGTTAATTAATTAGGTTAATTAGATAATTTCACAAATATTTTACTTTAACTAATTTAATTAATTTAATTTGGGTTAGTATTCACTAATTTTTCTTAATTAATTAAAATCAACTAGAACTAGGTTGTTTTCACATAAACTCTAATTTTCAAAATACCAAAATACTAGGACTAGTGTTCTCTTACGCTATTTATTTTCCTTGCATTTTAAATTCTAGAAAGGATGTATAGATTGCAAGTTGTTTTCATGTAATAACGTGGGATTTACTTTCATAATTTACTACGCACCTATTAAACTGCTAGTAATTAGGCGTGTATGGCAAGATAAAATCAACATAGGTCACTAAACACAAGATAAATATCTGAAAATAATACACTCTTCTCACACATACACCCCTAGGGTATTCTCTTGTTGCCTTATAAATGGTAAGTCCCTCAAACGTGGGGATATCTTAGCATAGCTGCCTCTGATATCATCACGTCTCTTGACTTAAAAGATCATAGTCCCTCAATGTTGCCTACGAGATACATGATCTAGTCCCTCGGTTGTTGCCTACGAAAAGATGATGATCGTCCCTACGATGTGCTAGGATATCCCTACAAGTTGCCTTCTATGACCATCCGGTGTCCTTCAAGTGATTATAAGTCTTTAGAAAATCTAATGAAATTTGAAGTGAATATAAGTCTTCAAAATATCTTGTGAAAATTGAAGTAAACATACATCTTAAGATAATATGATGAAATATGAAGTGAATATTAGTCTTTAGAAAATTCGATCAAATTTTAAGGAAATATAAATCTTAAAAATATTTGATGAAATTTGAAGTGTATATAAGTCTTCACAAAATTTGGTGAAACTTGAAGTGAATATAAGTCTTCAGAAAATTAGATGAAATTTAAAGTGAATATAAGTCTTCAGAAAATCTGTTTAAAATTGAAGTGAATACAAATGTTAAGATAATCTGATAAGTTTGAAGTGAATATATGTCTTCAGAAAATCAGATGAAATTTTAAGTGAATAATAGTCTTCAGAAAATCTGATGAAATTTAAAATGAATATAAGTCTTCAGATAATCTAGCGAAATTTGAAGTTAATATAAGTCTTCAAAAAATATTGTGAAACTTGAAGTGAATATAAGTCTTTACAAAATTAGATGAAATTTGAAGTGAATATAAGTCTTCAGAAATCTGGTTAAAATTGAAGTGAACATAAATCTTAAGATAATCATCAAATTTGAAGTGAATATAAGTCTTGATCAAATTTGAAGTGAATATAAGTCTTCAAAAATCTGATGAAATTTGAAGTGAATATAAGTCTTCAGAAAATCTAGTGAAAATTGAAGTGAACATAAATCTTAAGATAATCAGATGAAACTTGAAGTGAATATAAGTCTTCAGAAAATCTGATGAAATTTGAAGTGAATATAAGTCTTCAAAAATCTTATGAAAATCGTAGTGAACCTACCAACTAATGGTATGGATAGCTTTATTCTAATGGAAAGCAAAATAACACGGAAACGACCGTTCTGAGTAGGTAATAAGTCTCTTTTGCTTGCTCAAGTTAAAACATCTTTTTACACCTCACACTTTTCTTCAAAACATTTTCAAAATACTTTGTATACATTCCAGCGTGAATCATTACAAAGTCTTTTCCAAAGCAAAACATTTCCAAACACTTCGTATACATTCCGTGAATCATTACGAAGTCAAAGAAAATTCCTTTTCAAAAATTTTCAAACACACACACAAACAATTAAAGCGAGCTAAAGCAATTAAGAGCCCGTAGATAACTACGGATGGAAAGGGTGCTAACATCTTCCCTTTTCATAACCAACTCCCTTACTCATAATCTAGAAGGTATTTTCCTGCTTTTCGCCTTCCCTTAATTGGATAAAAGAAAAGTCGGTGGCGACTCTTGCTATCCGTAACATTTCCGATCAAAAGCAAAACAAGTAAGTCAGTTCTCCCACCGTGTTACACTTAGCATACACCCTAGTTTAGAACCTTGATAGGAATTGCTTTCTATCAATCAGTGCTTTCATTTTCGATCTCACTTTTTGCTTTAAATCGTGACAATATTATTGTTTGATGGGGAAAATGAGGCCTATTGATGGATTCTTTGTTTTGAAAAAATTTCAGGAGCATGGAACACCTGAGTCATTGAAGGTGTAGAAAGTTGTTGGAGCTATGAGAGGTTCTTCTCTAAAATGGTGGCTATGGTGGTCTCGTGTTCATCGTAGATATAGTTGGGATACATTTACGACAACTTTATTATGGAGATTTAAACAGGAATGAAGAGAAATTTTACTAAAACAAGAGGACGAGCTAGATCTGAAGTCATCTTTTGTATCAATGGAGTCCATAAATCTACAAGTTGTTGAAGATGATGCAGCAGAAGAACCAAATCTAAGGCTACCTCAGGATGAAGAAATAGGCGGTGATTTCACCATTTCTTCTAACTCCGATTCTTGCAAAACTATGGTCTATGACACCACAACCTTTCTCATATATTCTTCACACTCTATTTTCAAAAGACTTATTTTAGCACCATTGTATCATTACCAAAGAAGAAGATTGTGAAAAGCTTCTCGACACATCCGCTAGCAACAACGGTCTCTAATAAACCTTCAGTATTATTGCCACCCTTGAAACCACCGGACATAGCTTCATCTCATTCACCACCGTTGAAACCCATTCCAAAACCTTCCATGTCCGACATTCAACACTTCTTGATCGCACACAATCCAACAATATTAGAAACAACAAGCTAACAACTCAACCTCTCGGGTTGAATTCGTTTCTCTCCACCACCGCAAAACCAACGACGGAAGGCTCTACAAATATGTGGCTCCATGATGATGTCGATTTTACGATTCCACCAAAGCCACGGATCCTAATTTGATAGATGAGAATGATGAATTTTATGAGCAATCCAATAGTGCAAGAAACATGTTTGATCAAATGCCTAGGCGAATACAATTTCCCTTTATTCCTAGCAAAGTTGCTATCACATTAAATACTAGTTTGATGCATACTGAAACTCTCTTTTCACTACAAGTTTCACTTTTACTATTGATAAAGTGAATGATACTTCCTATGGTGACGACTTTGTGTTTTATATTGGTCCATAGGGTTATCAGATTCCACCTAATTTAGCTGGTGGTGTTTTTGGTATTTTTAATACTACTACTAATAGTAACGCTCTTATGAATTATGTTGTTGCCGTTGAGTTTGATACTTTTGTTGGGGCTACGGATCCACCAATGAGACATGTTGGTATTGATGATAATTCATTGACTTTTGTTGCTTTTGAAAAATTTGATATTGATGATAATCTTGGTAAGATTTGTTATGTTTTGATTGATTACAGTTCTGATAAGAAGATTTTGAAAGTATTTTGGTCCTTTTATGGAAGGATTATAAAGCTTGGTTGGAAATAAGTTCTTTTGATTCTGCGGTTGCGGTGGTTGAGGAGATGGGAAGAAAACTAATTTGATCACATTTAATACTTTGCTTGAGGGGTTGTATTCAAAGGGTCATTTTGAGGATGGTGAGAAACTGTGGGGGAAATTGGGTGAGAAGAATGTTGTGCCTAATATTAGGACTTACGTTGCAAGGTTGTTGGGATTGTGTAACACGGTGGGAGCCCGACTTATTTGTTTTATGTTTGATCGTAAATATTGCGGATAGCAAGAGTCGCCAGACTTTTCTTTTATCAATTAAGGGAGGAGAAAATAACAGGAAAAGACCTTCGTTAGATTACGAGTAAGGAGTTGGTTATGAAAATGAAAGGTGTTAGCACCCTTTCCATCCGTAGTTATCTACGGCTCTTAATTACTTTAGCCCTTTAATTGTTTGTGTGTGTGTTTGAAAAGATTTTTGAAAAGGCATTTTGCTTTGACTTCGTAATGATTCACGCTGGAATGTATACGAAGTGTTTGGAAATGTTTTGTTTCAGAAAAGACATTGTAATGATTCACGCTGGAATGTATACAAAGTATTTTGAAAATGTTTTGAAGAAAAGTGTGAGGTGTAAAAAGATGTTTTAACTTGAGCTAGCAAAAGAGACTTATTACTGATGTGCGATCGACCTAATGTGTCTAACGGTATCTTAATTGCAAGCGCACAGCCTATCGCGGTAGTAATAAAAGATTGTCGAATCCACAGGAACTTTGTAATCACTCTAGTGCGGGAAGGTAATGCTAGTTTAGCTAAGGCGAATGATGTCACGTTTGGTTTTAGGAAGGTTAAGGAAGGTAAACTAATTGATTTTAAATTAATAATGAATGAAATGGTCGGTATGTAATAGAGTGGACCTAAGGGATCTAATCGAACCTAAGCGTATAAGGATGGTTAACTTAGTTGTTCTGTAGAAATAATCAGTCTAAAAACCCTCAACTCACACTTTCGTGGTCTTATCTCGGATTATACGTCTAAAGCCCTATGCCTGCTTTCGCTAGCCCATAAGTGTTTAGAAAATACTTTTTGAAAACTTAATTAATTCTAATTCGTTTTAAAGCGCTTTCACTGTATTTAAATCGAATGCCTAACTTTAGCTATCCGGTGAAAATCTCACACTTTCGTGGTCTCGATCCTAACCTATTTACTTCTCTTACTTTCGTAACAAAAAGGTTTTATTTTTAAGCATAAAAAGTTATAACCAGAGCCTAAGTTAATTAAGATTTTAGCTTAAGTTTTGATTAGATACCTACTGTCTCTTACTATTCCATATCGACACTAAAGATTTAGCTAGCCATGGCAATTGGAATAAATTCACAGCAAATAGAAATAAAGAAACATAAGACAAACATTATAAATAATTAATAAAACTCAAATTAATTAATTGAAATAAACTGTAATACAATCCTAATGTTAAAAACCTGAAATAAGCAGTATCCTATATCCTTCTTCCACAGATCGGAAATTCGGACTTCGGAATTTGGAATGTAAAAAGAAATCTAAAGCTTGAAATAAATCCTAAACTAGATAACAATTTCCTAATGTTGGAAATTGTTTTTGGTTGTGACATAAACAAAGGAAAATACGAAATGCTGGAAAAATAAGAACAAGTAAACAACTGGTTTCAATCCGGCAGAGCTTCCGCACAATTAATTTCTCAAAATGCTCTGTGTTTCTCACTTCGAAGTCTGAACTATTTATAGAGGAATGGTGAACCGGCAGTTGGGAATTAAGCGTGGGCTTCACTAAAATTCCATAAATATAGGTATGGAAATTGATCGTGGATGAATGGGTGGTTGAGTGAAATCGAGTCTTTGACTCCTGCTTGAGCTTTTCACGTTACGCACTTGTTTTACGTATATAAGGCTTGTTATGGTCGTGGCGGGGCGTTACGCTCATATTTCATAAGTCGCGCGTGTTACGGTCGTGGCTGGCGTGGGCGTCACGCTAAACATCGGTCGTGGCGGTGGGCGATCCAATGACAAATTAAATTTCTTGGCAGATTTGTCTTTTCTTCATTCTTTGTTGCTAGCTTTGCATGTTTCATGTTTTCTTCTAGTTTGAGTGAGATGTGTGGTACCTGTAAAAGTCATAACAAACTCGAATATTCGGAGTTAATCGGGTCAATATGATATAAAGCGGGTTAATTTCATAGTAAATATATGAATACGATTGTTATCAATTACCTACTCGAGCAGTCGTTTCCGTGTTATTTTGCTTTCCTTTAGAATAAATCTATCCATACCATTAGTTGGCAGGTAACTTTATTCGTTAGATGTAAAGGGACATTCGAAGGGACACCAGATGGTCATAGAAGTCAACTTGTAGGGATATCACATTAGTTATTAGGGACGATCATAATCTTTTCGTAAAACAATCGAGGACTAGATCATCATATTTGTTATGTAATATCGAGGACTATGATCTTTTAAGTCGAATGGACTATGATGATACTTTGTAGGCAACTATGCTAAGATATCCCCACGTTCGAGGACTTGACCTTTTATAAGGCAACGAGAGAGAATACCTAGGAAGTGCATGTGTGAAGAGTGTATTGTTTTCAGATATTTATCTTGTGATTAGTCTATATTGATTTTATCTTGCCATACGCCTAGTTACTAGCGTTTAATAGGTGCGGTAAATTGAAGAAATATAAAGGGTCTATGCTATTAGATGGCTTTGGGGGATACATAATAGGAGGTGAAAAGTAAAATCACGGAAAATAAAATCCTATGCTATTACTTGAAAACAACTTGCAACCTATACATCCTTTCTAGAATTTAAAATGCAAGAAAACTAAATAGCAGAAGAGAAAACTAGTCCTAATATTTTTGGTGTTTTTGAAAATTAGAGTTTATGTGAAAACAACCTAGTTCTAGTTGATTTTAATTAATTAAGAAAAAAAATTAGTGAATACTAACCTAAATTAATTAAATTAGTTTAAAGAAAGATATTTGTGAAATTATCTAATTAACCAAATTACTAATTAAATTAATTAATTATTTTTTAAGAAAAGCAGAAAATAAATAAAAATATGAAAGAAACCAAAAAGCGTTACGGTAGAAATACTCCCAAGCTGAGGGCTTCTAAGAGTAGCAGCGTTGTAGGTATCCAGAAATGGAGTTTATGGTATGTATTCTGTTGTGCGTGCCCAGAAGTTGTGGCTGGAGTTCTACTTGCTATTGGAGACATGAGCTGGAGCTTCTGGGGTTACGTCTTGGAATGATCCAGGCGGAGCTTCTCGATGTCCGCTGGAGCTTCTGGAGACTCTAGATCTAGGGCGTCTAGAAGTTGGAGCTTAGGGACTTCTCATTTGGGGCCATCCAGAAGTTGGAGCTTTTGGAGGATTCTAGTGCTGGGAGGCCAGTGGAGCTTACGAGGTGCTACAGATCGGAACACGCAAAACAAATAGTGAAAATAAAAGAGCAAAGGTGGTTTGAACCCACACGATAGAGAATGACATAGTGCAGCGCAAGGTGAACCATAAGCGGTGATACATCCATTCGTATTGCTGGACTCATAAATATGTAAGTGTTATTGGCCTCTGAGTCAGAAGCGCCGGAGCAAAGCTCCGGTCGTCTTCTCCGGTCATCTTCAATCATAAACCTGCAAAATAAACAATATGATTGCAATCGATTGGTGGTGTTAGTTCGTTCTGAATCGGCCTAGAACTACAGATACGAAGCTCTTCCAGTTCAGGCCCTAACAATGGCAACTAGCGATTAAACCATGGAAAACTTCAAACGACTACCCAGATCTGTTCTATATCATGTTATAAACATATTAGAAACATTAGTTGCAAGCAAATCACACTCTAACGTAAAACACGAATTCAAAGAAAAATGAAAATCGGAGCAGTATGTATGGCATGTTTCAACGTGTTATGGTCATGTATAATGATGCTTACTTACTCAGACTTACCTCAGGAGCACAATGTTATGCTTAAAAGTGACTGAAAGTGGATGGAAAGTAGAGCACGAGTTTTCCAACTTTGAGAAATTTTGAGAAAATTCTAAGGTTTGTGATAGGCTAGCAATCCGTGTAAGAGCTGTCCAAAAAACTCCCCTTGTCTTGTAAGAGTGCTAGGTATATATTGGAGAGTGGAATTAGGTCAAGGCTTTAAGATAAAATATTCTCTTTAAATGGAGAATATTTGATTGGAAATTTGCATGAAATCTTTCCAAATTTTCTCAATCTCTTCCTAAATCTTCTTGCACGAAATTGACAGCTTATAATGAGCTATCTTGGACCCCAAGCCATGCAAGTATCAAGCCCAACTTCCCTTATCGTTTATTTTTTGATTTTATTTAATTAAATTTGAATTTAAACCATTTAATTCAAAAATAAATAAATAAAAGGATAGAAAATGGCATGCAACATGGAAATCATGGATAATCTTATAATCAATTTTGAATCATAAAATCTTAGGCCCATTTGAAAATTATTTGCTTTGCTAGGTATTTTACTTCATCATCTCAAAAATGCTCAACTTGCACAATTCATATCTTGCTCAATTTTCAACATTTTTGGGTGTTATTGGACTTTTTAGAAATCTCAAGATGTCTTCTAAACAACCCTTTTTGTTTCATCTTCATTGAGGTTTCCATGCTCATGAACACGTCTTTGCAAAAATGACTTTGACTTTTCTAGAAGGACGTGTAATGTTTTGATCCATAACTCCCAAATGAAGCATTTCACAAGGCGTGTGAGACATGAAGTTGTATAGAATTGAATTCTCTTCAAAATGAGCTTTGGTGGGGAAATATCTGATGAAGTATGTGAAAGTTATGCCTTGTCAAAGTTCTCTTGACTTTTGTCTAAAGAAGCCCTAATTTGGAACTTTGACTTTTGATCGAGATCTTGATTTTTCTTGATGAATCATGGTCAACCCTTGATCAAATATGAATGTAACTTCAAAATATTGATGTTGACCAAAATTATGAAGTTTGACTATATGTTGACCACAGTTGACTTTTATTCAATACAACCGACTTTCAACTATCGAGCCATTGGATGAGCAACTAAGACTTGTAAGGCTTGGAACTTGATATGAGGATTCTCCGAGGGTATATGAAGAGATATGATGACTACTTGAAGATTAGAAATCCATCTTGACTTGAGAATAGCAAAACCTAGTTTGGATTGATTGCTTAGGATAGGGTTTATCGGTCAACCCTTGTGAAATCCTTGAGAATTGAGATGTGAATTGTCTTGAGAAGTGGGAGGAAAATTTTGGGGTATAATAGTTGCCCTATTCAATCTTCTTGTACCAGAAGGGTTAGATTGGTATGATTTCCTTTGTGATCTGAAGGTAGAAGATGATTGAACACCAGTACACATTTGCACTTTGTTGTATAGAATGGGCTTCACAGATGCCATTGATGCTGGAGAGTGAGTTGTACGGACTACTGTGTTTGTCTCTTGGATGAGAGAAATATTCGAGTTGGGCTTAAAGATGCCATCCGGGCGGTTGATAATAAAAGATTGAATAGACCTTCGTCTTGGCTACTACGAGATGAATACTGGCGAGGATGCGGATAGTTTCCGTCGGTTTCGGCGTTGATCCATAATCCGTTGTGCTGAAATAATTTGTGTGGTCTTTCAAATAGTTCTCTCGTCTTGTTTCAGGTATTAATCTTTGATCTTCTGTTTAGAAATTAACTTTTACATGTTGGGGAGATAAAACCTTGACAGGATATGGTTAGTCTTATGCAGATTATGATGCATGCGAGTGTATGACAATGTTATTATGATATATGCACATGTCATGACTTTATGGATGATGCATGAATGTAGATGTTATAGTATTTCAAAACATATCCATCTTGAAGAAGATAGGAATGCTCTGCTGGAGATTTTTGATGTTCGCCTGGGGATAGAGTCGTTGGAAACCCTAACTGGGGAGAAAAAGAGATGCCTCAGATTCCTCCGATGCACTATCTGACCAAATTTCGAGTCTAGATATTAGTGCCGCCTAGAAGAATAGTTATGATTAAGAACTGTTCGGTTGGGGATCTCGTGTGTAGATCTTGCCGAGGATGATTACATTGTCCATAGACCTTGCTGGGGACAGCGTGATGAGGTTGATAGGATCCTTCTTTGGGACTAACGTGATGTGGCAAAGTAGGGTCATTAAAGCTTGGCGAGGCTGATAGGATCATTAAAGTTCTTGGTGATAGGGATCACTTGAGGTGATGAAATTGATAGGATCACTTGAGGTGATAAGTCGATAGGATCATTAAAGGCGATGAAGCGATAAAATCACCTGGGGACTAACGTGATGAAGTTTGAAGCTTGATGAGGGTGATAGGATCCTTTGCTCGGGAATAACGTGATGAAGTTTGAAGTGTTGGAACACACCGGGGAGGAGATTAGTACTTGTCGGAAAGATTTGCCTTTGTAGTGAGAGCAATGTCTCGTGGGATTGATGATCCTGTGGATGTATTTCTTGCAAAAGTGACTATGTGGGGATGTATTGGTGACTTTTGTTGTCATCTCAATTCCTAGATCCTATAGTAATTCTTGTTCTATTCGCTTTTCATAGGTTTGTGAACAAATGTTTATTGGATGCATATAATCATTCTAAAATCATTAGACTTTATGCAAAAAACAATAGTAAAAAAGTTTGTATAAAGAGACAAATGTCCGAGTAAGAGGAAATTGTCAAAATAGTAAAAGCTATGCGGAAACAATCTCGTTGAGTTTCAACTGCTATTGCTCATATATTTTCAACTATCTCATATCCTTGCATCGGGAAGAAAGTGATTGAATTGATTTGTGCTGTTTGAATCTTGAAGCTGATAGTGGTGTGGTCGGTAAGTAGGTGATATGGCCGAGACATAGTCGTACGCTTAAATCCCTAATTTTTGCCTAGACCGCCCTTTCGGGTTTCGGTTGAGATACCCTTTTTGCCCAACGCCTTTGCAGGTTTTCATTTGCGGGTGTACATTTTGTATATATATCCTTAACTTTTGAACCTTTTGGTTACTTGATCATTCTAATGGGTCTCGTTCATGCGTAGTATTTTTGACTATGTCTGCGTTCACAAGGTGTGGAAAGTTTTCTCCATCCATGGTGATAAGTATCATAGCTCCGTCGGAAAATCTTGTTTTGACTACAAATGGTCCCTCATAAGTGGGATTCCATTTGCCATGAGATCACCTTGTGGAAGGATGATGTGCTTGACTACTAGATTGACTGGCTGTTCGGTGTTGACTTCTGTTGAATGCTTTGACCATTCGCTCGGTATATCTATGCATGGCGGATGGCTGCGAGCCATTTTTCGTCGATCAAGTTGATCTGGTCAGGAGAGCCCAATCATCTTCGCCTAGTTCTACGTCACCGGAGGACTCGGTTGATGGTATCTCGAACAACGATCGGTTGATGTTCTGCGGTATAGCGACAAGCAAAGAGTTTAGTATTAATTTTATCGGGTGATATATACGGTTAGGTTATATCGTAATCCAGAGATTGGTTATTGATTAGTCGTTCGACAATTCTACCGTTAATGAGTTTGGAATCAAAATGAAAATAAAAGACAAAAAGTAAATGAACAAAAGTATAAAGGATAGAGGCGACTTGTCCGGAACGAATGTAAACTACCCGTCACAGAATTAAATCTACCACCCATGTCATATTCTGATACTTATACGTGTCATCACATATCTCTTACAACCTAAGCTATTTCTAACCCAAATTGAGAATCCTCCCGAATCACCTCGATATCCATTTCTGGCCTACCTCGACAACCAGAAGTCAACTTCGTCACCTCTATACCCATCTTTGGCATACTTCACCAGCGGAGCATTAAGTTCAGATACTCTATAGTGAATGTCAACTCTAAACCCATTTCAAGCATTGAAACTAACGAATAATCATCCTAGGAAAGAATCTAAGCAATCTATCTCTAGTAAAGCTCAAATCCTTAACATAGAGTAAATACCTAAGACAATCACCAACACAAATTAAATAAAGCAAACTTTATACAATGTCGGAAACAAATACACATGAGTTATGAGTAGATATACACATAAAACCCAACAAAAGATTACAAAGAAGAGAAGAAGAGATCCAAACATTTCTTGGTTTGTCAACACAATCGATGAGGAATTCGACTCGGATCATCAAAATGCAAGCTCAATGTTGTTTTCTAACTCTCTAGACCAAAAATGATGTTGATGGTGTTGGGACTTAAAATACCCAACCCATAACCTAAAAATGTGTTTTTAGCCCCTTTTAAAGAATTCAGAAGTCGCAGGGCGCGCTAAGCGCGGTCTTTGATGCTTCGGAAAAATATCAGCATCTTGTTTTTGCCATATCTTGAGAACTGTAACTCGGAATTGCGCCCGATTTGAAGCGTTGGAAAGCTTATTAAATTTCCTATATAACCATGACAAAATATCAATCAAATTGATGATTTTTATTCTTTGATTTTGAGCTTTATTTGTTGATGAGTTGCTCAAATCAGCGTTTAAACGTGTCTTCGACACTTTATTACTCAATGCTCAATTATGAATGAATACCTATAAAAGAGATGAAAAACTATCAAATGATACAATATTTACACAAAAACTCAATTATTCTATTATGTACACATTTATACCAAAAGCGGGATTTATTGAAGAATATCAACAAAAAACCGATAAGTGCCACTAAACATATATACTAAATAACTTAATTTGGCACTTATCAACTCTCCCAACTTGAAACATTGTTTGTCCTCAAACAAAGTAAAGTAAACCTAAATAAACAAAGATGATAATCAAAGAATCACAAATCAACAAGTTTTTGAAAACGGAAAACAAATGTATGGTTCAAAGCGAAAAATGTACGACAAATACAAACTTACCACTACTACAACAATAACATATAAACGAAACAAATCCTAAGTACAAAAATCATGCCAAATATTCTAAAACAAAACAAGATCAATCATGAATCACACCTAGCAAAAATTCATCCCTAGATGAAGAACACACAAAGGTGAGGATAAAAAACTCCTCCACAATCTTGCAAACAATATACTAAATTATGCATTCATCCAAAAGCGTATTGAAAATACAAATGCAAGAATCACAAGGGCTTCTCAAGGTTGTAATGTGGCTTGGTTAACAAACAAGTGATAATTCCTAAAGCTAATCGAAACAAAATTTTTAAACCTAAGGGTGATCAACTCACAAAGTTCCAAACAATATAATTTCAATCAAACTTATTCTTCATCACAAATTTCACAAACACACCTCACTTATTAACATAACATTATTCCTACTCTTTTGTTTTTTTTTCAAAACTTTTCTCTTTTCTTTCTTTTCTAATCTTTCTTTTCACTTTTCTTTTCTTTTCTTTTCTTTTCTCAACCTCATATCAATCACAACATAAGCACAAAACATTCCTCTCCCAACTTGAATTCAACCAACATCATTATGTGAATACTCCCTACTTTCTAAGGCAAGGTAAAATTCATACAACAACATATAGTTGAGGGTTCAAGAAATAAAGAAATCAACATCCATACAAAAAGGTGAATTTACACTCATAGACAAGCATCAAGCTCGAGATAAAAATGGATGTTGATAAAAGTTCAAAGGGCTAACAAATGTTCACACACTCACAAGGTGAATTGAATATTTGGCCAAAGTAATTATGCTCAAAATCAACAAAATGCCTTAATCATTTTCTTGCAATCATACAATCAATACAAAACTAAAGATTAAGCATAATAAAATCTAGTTAAAACAAGAATGTGGACTCTCAACATATGTAAACAATGGACTTCCTCACATTTATGGTTAAAAATGGTACTAAAGTGATTCAATTGATGAGCAAGTAATGCAAAAAGAATGAATAGCATGGTAATTATACAAATGATAAATTTCCTAAACATTTTATGCTATAGAAAGCGATAAACGAGTACCTGACGTGTACCAACTTTGAAACTATCATTACCATACATCTGCGAGTTGAAACGATCAAACTCGGAAAATCACCTCAAAAGTCTTCAAGTTACCGGACCAAAATTTGAGTCCAAACAACAACAAAAGAATTAGAAAAACAAATTTACAATATTTACAACAAACAAATCTCCTCAAGCTAAACACAACAAGCTTGCGGATAAACAACAAATTACATAACAAAACAAAAGCAAATAACGATACAAAAACTTGGTGAAAATGAATTAACAAGTCGAAAAGTGAAGATTTGAAATTAAGAGCAAGTCCTATTTCAACTTGTTAAAACAAAAGCCACCAAACAACATAAACAAACATAAACAAAAATGATTGTTTTACGTCGTAAGTTCGACGCCTTTATTGTGCGAGCACTAGTAACCTCCTCTCGTCATGCCATGGTCTTGCCACACCGCGCAAACCTAAAGAAAGTTTCTAAAACCACACAATAAGCGTTACAAATACGAGACAACTTACATACTTGAAAACAAGGAAAAACACATATGTACAAGTATGGAAAGTAAACACAATGTACAAGTAACAAATACAAGTTGATATTCAAAGTCTATACAACATATACATTAATTACAAAACTCAAAAACAATGGAATTATCGCAATACAAAAACAATAAAACCAATCCCAACAACGCCATTTTGTTGAATGCAAATATAGCGACAAGCAAAGAGTTTGGTATTAATTTTATCAATTGATATATACCGGTTAGGTTATATCGTATCGTGTCCACAGAGATTGGTTATTGATTCTTCGTTCGACAATTCTACTGTTAATGAGTTTAGAATTAAAAGAAATGAAAATAAAATACAAAAATTAAATGAACAAAAAGTATAAAGGATGAAGCGACTTGTAGGAGCGATATAAACTACCGATCACAGACTTAAATCTACCACCCATGTCATATTCGGCCTCGATACTCGTCATGTCATCACATATGTCTCACAACCTAAGCTATTTCTAACCCAAATTGAGAATCCTCCCGAATCACCTCGATATCCATTTTGGCCTACCTCGACAACCGGAAGTCAATTCGTCCTCTATACCCATCTTTGGCATACTTCACCAGCAGAGCATTAAGTTCAGATACTCTATAGTGAATGTCATCTCTAAACCCATTTCAAGCATTCGAGAAACTAACATATAATCCTAGGAAAGAATCTAAGCAATCTATCTCTAGTAAAGCTAAATCCCAACATAGATAAAAACCTAAGACAATCACCAACACAAATTCGTAAAAGCAAACTTTATACAACGTCAAGGCGACAAATATACATGAGTTATGAGTAGATATACATACAAAACCAACAAAAGAGATTACAAAGAGAAGAGAAGAGGATCCAATCATTTTTTGTTTGTCAACAGATCAACGAGGGATTCGACTCCGGATCATCAAAATGCAAGCTCCAATGTTGTTTTCTAAGCACTGTAGACCAAAAAATAATGTTGATGGTGTTGGGACTCAAAAAACCCAACCCATAACCTAAAATGTGTTTTAGCCTTTTAAAGAATTACAAGTCGGCAGGGCGCTAAGCGTGGTAACGCTAAGCGTCCGTGATGTTTTGAAAAAAAATCAGCAACTTGTTTTTGCCATATCTTGAGAATTGTAACTCGGAATTGCGCCCGGTTTGAAGCGTTGGAAAGCTTATTAAATTTCCTATCTAACCATGACAAAATATCAATCAAATTGATGATTTTTATTCTTTGATTTTGAGCTTAATTCGTTGATGAGTTGCTCAAATCGCGCGTTTGAAGCTGTGTCTTCGACACTTTATTACTCAATGCTCCAATTATGAATGAATACCTATAAAAGAGATGAAAAACTATCAAATGATACAATATTTACACAAAAACTCAACTATTCTATTATGTACACGTTTATACCAAAAGCGGGGGATTTATTCGAAGAATGTCAACAAAAGAACCGATAAGTGCCACTAAACATATATACAAAATAACTTAATTTTGGCACTTATCATGAGGACCGCCCATACCATATACGAGAGAGAAGGTTGCCCTGGCGTTAATCGCATGGTCGGTAACCGTGGAGAGCAAATGGCAACATCTCATGCCAATCCTTGTAGGTCATTGTCATCTTACAGGATCTTCTTGAGGTTCTTGTTGGATTCCACTGCGCCATTAATTTTCCCGATATGGAGAAGAGTTGTGATGTTTAATCTTGAGCTGCGTGCAGAGTTCGGTGACCATTTTGTTGAGGTTGGTACCATTATCATGATAATCCTTTCGAAAGCCGTGCCGACATATAAGATTATGCTTGATGAATCGAGCCACAACATTCTTAGTAACAGATGCGAATGAGGTTGCTTCTACCCACTTGGTAAAGTAGTCAATTGCAACAAGGATGAAGCGATGTCCATTGGAAGCGGTGGGTTTGATTTCCCCAATCATGCCAATGCCCCACATTCGAAGGGCCATGGACATCAAGCACATTTAGTGGTATTGGTGCACATGCACTGCTCTGCGTATATCGGCATTTGTGACAAGACCGAGCATAGCGGTGTCCGGCTTCATGGTAGACCAATAGTAACCTCCTCTTAGAATCTTCATAACCATTGTATGTTCATTGGAGTGGGTACCGAATGCTTCATGTAACTCTTCAATAATTAGTTCGATGTCTTCTTGTCTACACAGATAGTACAGGTCGTGATTGCACTTGTATAAGATGCCATTGCTGATGAAGAATTTGGATGTGAATCTTCTTAAGAACTTCTTGTCATTGACACATTGCCTATGAGGTATTATTGAGTCTCAGATACCTCTTCACTTTGTAGAACCAAGGTTTCTCTTGTATCAAGTTCAACAGTATGGTTTGTCAAACCTTCCGATGATGATTTGGGGCTTCGTTGTCCCATCGACCTTGAACATAGATGACATGGTAGCTAATGCGTGCACTTGTTGATTCTTTTCGTGGAAAGTAAAAAGTGATTTCTTCAAAGTAAGGATCGGACTTAAAACATGCTCTCGATATGGAATGATATTGGATGCTTCGTATCCCACTCGCCTTTAACCTAACTGATCACTAAAGTTGAATCTCCATATAGCTGCAGGAATTTGATTCTTAGGTCAATAGCAGCTTTGATACCCATGATGCACGCTTCGTATTCGACCATGTTGTTAGTGCAGTCAAAGCATAGTCTGGCAGTGAAAGGCGTGTGCCCGCCTATATGAGACGTAATGATGGCGCCAATGCCATTGCCAAGTGCGTTTGAGGCTCTATCAAAGACCATGGTCCATCGGGATCCTGGCTCAGGTCCTTCGTTCGATCCTGGTTCTTCGCAATCAGTAACTAGCAAAACATCCTCGTTTGGAAACTCGAAATGCATAGACTGATAGTCACCTATGACTTGATGAGCCAAATGATCGGCTACCACACTTCCTTTGATCACCTTCTGAGTAGTGTACTAGATATCGTATTCGGACAAGATCATTTGCCATCTTTCTATTCTTCTGGAGAGCGCAGGTTTTTCGAATATGTATTTTATCGGATCCATCTTGGAGATCAACAAAGTAGTGTAAGTCAACATGTACTGTCTTAGTCAGCGAGCAGCCCAAGCCAAAACGCTGCAAGTTTTCTCAAGCTCTAAGTATCTTGTTTGACAGTCGGTAAACTTTTTTCTAAGGTAGTATATTGCATACTCTTTCCGACCAAACTCGTCATGTTGTCCCAACACACACCCCATTGAGTTCTCTAATACCGTCAAGTACATGATAAGAGGTCTTCCTTTGGCAAGTGGCATTAGGATAGGAGGATCTTGTAGGTACTCCTTGATTTTGTCAAAATCTGTCTGGCAATCGTCGTTCCATTCCACTACTTGATCTTTCTTCAGTAACTTGAAGATTGGCTCACAAGTTGCAGTTAGATCTCAAATGAATTTGGCAATATAGTTCAATCGTCCCAGGAAACCTCTGACTTCCTTCTCGGTGCGGGGAGCTGGCATTTTTTGAATGGCTTTAACCTTGGCAGGGTCAACTTCAATACCTTTACCACTGACAACAAATCCCAAGAGTTTACCGGATATGACTCCAAAGATGCACTTGTTGGGATTTAGTCTTAGTCGGTACTTCTTCAGTATATCGAACAACTTTCGTAAATGATCGAGATGTTCTTCTTCAGTCTGTGATCAAGCTATCATGTTGTCGACGTAGACCTCTATCTCGTGATGGATCATGTCATGAAACAAAGCTACCATGGCATGTTGATATGTGGCGCCAGCGTTCATCCTGGTCCGGCATGACCTTGTAGCGAATGTGCCCCATGTAAGCAGTAGTCTTTTCCATGTCTTGAGGGCCATTTGATCGATTGTAATCGGAGAAACCATCCATTAAGGAGAAAACCTTGTGTTGGCGGTGTTGTCAACTAGTACATCAATATGAGGAGTGGAAAATCATCTTTCGGACTTGCTGTTTAGATCTCGATGTCCACACATTCTCACTTTACCATCCTTCTTAGTGCAGCACCACGTTTGCAACCCACTGTGGATAAGTAACGGCTAGAAACCGGCATTGAACTGGTTCATGACTTGGTTTGATTTTCTCGACATCTCGGGGACGCATAGGACGGACTTTACATTTCACGGAAAGCCTTCTTTCGTTGGTAGTGGTGTACCACAATGTCAATGTCTAAACTGCCATGTCTTCGTAGGACCAAGCAAAAACCTCGATGTAGTCTCGCAGCATTTGGACCAATCTCTTCTTGACCATTCTCTCAGACCTGCTCATATCTTGATTTCTTTTACTGTCTTCGTCGATACCTAAATTCACAACCTCGGCGGCTCTTAGATGCATTGTATAACTCTTTCTTCTGTAGTAGTCGACAAGTTCTCCTAGAACTTCACAATCTTCCTCCTTTCGTCTTGACAGCAAATCAGTTATCGAAGTCATATTAAGCAATAGCAAAGCTGTTATCAACGAATTCGGAGTGAATATCGATTATCATGCGTGGGTGTGTGTAAGAACACATAGCTTTTTGAAGGGGTGATAAAGTAAAAGAAAGGAAAGAGAAAAGTATTTGAATGCAAGAGTCCAATTATTTTATTGAATGAAAATATGAAAATGACAAATAATAACCCTCACAAACGAGCCGTGATGCCCCGGACAAGGCACTAGGCTTTAAAGTTCATTGTTCAAAGCATAAAAAGAGAAAAACATAATAGAAAAAAGAAATTACTCATGTCTAAAGGAGATTGGTATGACGTATTCAATCCTCCAATTGTCGAGTCAATTGTCAGGAGTTGGGAAAATCCAATTGATGTCGAAGTCGCTGTCGTCGTCTTCTATGGCATGGACTCCGCTCTTGCTGATGTGGAAAGGAAACTTGCTGGCACGTTCGCGGCGTATCATCTTCTAACTTTGGGTAGTGAATCCTGTTATACCCCAATATTTTCCCTCCCACTTCTCAAGACAATTCACATCTCAATTCTCAAGGATTTCGCAAGGGTTGACTTGACAAACCTTATCCTAAGCAATCAATCTAAACTAGGGTTTTGCTATTCTCAAGTCAAGATGGATTTCTAATGCTTCAAGTGGTCATCATATCTTTTCACATACTTCAAAGAATCCTCATATCAAGTTCCAAGCTTTACAAGTTTAAGTTGCTCATCCAATTGCTCATATGGTTGAAAATCAACTATATTGGACAAAAAGTCAACTATGGTCAACATACAGTCAAACATCATAATTTTTGGTCAACATCAATATTTTGAAGTTACATTCATCATTTGATCAAGGGTTGACCATGATTCATCAAGAAAAATCAAGATTTGATCAAAAGTCAAAGTTTCCAAATTAGGGCTTCTTTAGACAAAAGTCAATAGAACTTTCACCAAGCATAACTTTCACATACTTCATCAGAAATTTCCCCACCAAAGCTCATTTTGAAGAGAATCCAATTCTCTACAACTTAATGTCTCACAAGCTTTGGCAGGAGATGCTTCATTTGGGAATATGGATCAAAACATTCAGGTCCTTCTAGAAAAGTCAACAAAGTCATGTTTTGCAAAGAAATGTTCATGAGCATGGAAACTTCAATAAAGATGAAACCAAAGGGCTGTCTATAAGACATCTTGATCTTTCTAAAAGTCCAAGAACACCCAAGAATATGGAAAATTGAGTAAGATACAAATTGTGCAAGTTGAGCATTTTTGAGGAGGTGCATGAAGGAAAATACCAAGCAAAAGAAAATATTTTTCAAATGGGCCTCAGATTTTATGATTCAAACTTGATTATAAGATTATCCATCACTTCCATGCTGCATGCCACGCCTATCCTTTTATTTATTTATTTTTGAATTAAATGGCTTAAATTCAAATTTAATTAAATAAAATACAAAAATAAAAAGATAAGGCAAGTTGGGCTTGATATTTGCATGGCTTGGGGTCTAAGATAGCTCATTACAAGCTGTCAATTTCGTGCAAGAAGATTGAGGAAGAGATTGAGCAAATTTTGAAATACTTCATGCAAATTTTTAATCAAATATTCCCATTTAAAGAGATATTTTCTCCTAGAACCTTGACCTAATTACACTCTGTTATATATACAGCATCTTACAAGACAAATAGACTTTTTGGACAACTCTTACAGGTTTAGCTATCACAAACCCTAGAATTTTCTCAAAATTTTCTCAAAGTTGGCAAACTCGTGTTCTACTTTCCAGCCACTTTCGATTACTTTTAAGCATTCCATTGTGCTCTAGGTATGTACGAGTAAGTAAGAATCATTATACATGACCATAACACGAAACATGCCATACGTCTTGCTCAGGTTGCATTTCTCTTTGAATTCGGGTTTTACGTTTGAGTGTGATTTGCTTGCAACTAATGTTTCTAATATGTTTATATCATGATATAGAACAAATCTGGGTAGTTGTTTGAAGTTTTCCATGGTTTAATCGCTAGTTTCCATTGTTAGGGCATGAACTGGAGGAGCTTCGTATTTGTAGTTCTAGGCTGATTCAGAACGAACTAACACCACCAATCAATTTGTAGCCCTTGAATTAGGGGATAGGGTACCCTTGTTGCATTCATCTGTTTATTTTGCATATTGATTAAAGATGATGATCGGAGACGGCCGGAGCTTTGCTCGGTGCTTGACAAGAATAATACTTACACATATTTATGAGTCGGTGATATGAATGGAGGTATCACCGCTAGCAGTTCACCTTGCGTGCACTATGTCATTCTCTCTGTCGGTCGTGGGTTCAAACCCCAAGTTTTGCTCTTTTATTTTCACTATTTGTTTTGTAGGTTTCGGATCTCCAAATGTAACGCCTCCAGAAGCTCCAGCTTTTGGGCCTCCCGACACCGAAACTCCGGCTTCTCGTCTCCTAGCGCTAGAATCCTCCAGCTCCGACCACGGATGGCCAGATTAGAAGTCCCCAGAGCTCCAGCTGGGTTCAAATCGAGTCTCCGGAGCATGAGCTTGGCCCTTTCAGCGGACATCCAGGCTCGACCACGGATCTCCGACACGGTCCCAGGCTCCGCCACGGGCGCCTCAGGCGGGGGCATCCAAGGAAGCCACACGGGCGCATAGAAGAATACACTGAAGCTCTGGTTTCTAGTTTACGCACCTATTAATTTGCTAGTAACTGGCGTGTATTAGATAAAATCAACATAGATCACTAATCACAAGATAAATATAAAACAATACACTCTTCTCCACATACACCCCCTAATTATTCTCTTGTTGCCTTATAAATGGTCAAGTCCTCGAACGGGATATCTTATGGGTTGCCTACGAAGTATCATCATAGTCCTTTGACTTAAAAGATCATAGTCCCTCGTCTTTTTGCCCTAGCAGATACATGATCGAGTCCTCGGTTGTTGCCTCACGAAAAGATGATGATCGTCCCTACGAATGTGCTAGGATATCCCTACAGTTGATTCTATGACCATCCGATGTCCTTCGAATGTCCTTTACATCCAACGAATAATTACCTACCACCTAATGGTATAACTTTATTCTAAAGGAAAGCAAAATAACACGAGCTGACCGTTACGAGTAGGTAATAAGTCTCTTTTTGCTTCAAGTTAAAACATCTTTTACACTTCACACTTTTCTTCAAAACATATCAAAATACTTTGTATACATTCCAGTGAAACATTACAAAGTCTTTTCAAAAAACATTCCAAACACTTCGTATACACTCCGGCATGAATCATTCAAGTCAAAGCGAAATGCCTTTTCAAAATCTTTTCAAACACACACACAAACAATTAAAGTGGCTAAAGAAATTAAGAGCCAGTAGATAACTACGGATGGAAAGGGTGCTAACACCTTCCCTTTTCATAACCAACTCCCTTACTCAGAATCCAATGAAGGTCTTTTCCTATTCTTTTTGCCTTCCCTTAATTGGATAAAATAAAAGTCGGTGGAGACTCTTGCTATCCGCAACATTTGCGATCAAACGCAAAACAAACAAGTCAGTTCTCCCACCGTGTTACGGAACTGGCGACTCTGCTAGGGAAAATAAAGAGATTTCACCTTAGGGTCTTTAGATCACTTTTGTCGCTTTCTGTTTGACTTGTATGCTTTATTTTTAAGGGCTGCTTGGGTATTATACTTGTGGGGGATCCTACACCCGGATCCAGGTTTCCTTAGGTAAGTAGCAATAAATCGTCGTGATCGTTAGGCGTATATCGAAAAGGTTAACATGATGGCTACGTTAGTGCGACACTTTGGATGTCCCGATACTCCTCATGTCTAGTTGAGGAAAGTATTTGGCGTCTGTGTGGTATCATCAGTGTTCACGGTAAAATGTGACGAACGAGGGAATCGAATCGGAACTCGAATCTCTAGTTCAAAACAATTTACTCTTTTTATTTGTTTATAAAGATGTCGCGGGCATCAAACTTTATTATTTTCAAAACAAGAAAAATGAGATGAAAAAAGGGGAAAACTGCAATACCCTCAAAAATGATATACGATGCGACTAGCCTGAACTAGACGCAACACATTGGGGAGAGATCTGAGTAAGGGGGTTTGTTATATAAAGGGAAAGATGTAGAACCCTATATATATATATATAGTTATCTATAACCTTATTTATATATGTTCTTGCAGGAAAAACCTTTCTGATGATATTTTAGGGATTTCGAAGCTCAAGCGTAGTGGCAAGAGTTCCAAGCTGATGATTGTCTTGCTTATTCCCGTGAGAGCCTATTTATATCAAGAATTCATGAAGTCCTTAATCCTTTCTACAAGCTGCACGGCGCTTTAACTATGGCTTGAAAGTGAAGACCGTTCTGACTCATGATGACTTTGCATAGTCTCAAAATGACTCCACTCCCTCATTATTCCTTCAGTAAAGTCTTTCCCCTTTCGAGCCTCTGTAATGCAGTGGGCCGACTTTGTGGTTTATCAAATGCGGATAGCAGAGTCGCCCTGACGGCTTTTATTTTATCAATTCATCGAAGGTAAAAGTGAAAAAGACCTTCGTTTAGATTACGGTTCGGAGAATGGTTTATGAAAAGGGAAGTATTAGCACCTTTCCATCCGTAATTATCTCACAGGCTCTTAGTTACTAGATTACCTTTTTAAAATTGCTACGTGTGTTTTGACCAAAATGTTTTGAAAAAAGGCATTTCTCTTTGACTTTGTAATATTGACTCATGTAGGACTGTATACAAAGTGTTCAAATATTCGTTTTGAAAGAGTTTTGACTTTGAGAAAAAGAGTGTGTGGTGTGAAAAGCATTTGATGGCGATCAACTAGAGACTTATTACCCACTTTTCAGGTGAGTGGTTTTACCGTGCTTCGTTTCCTTTAGAATGCGTTAGCCATACCATTAGTTGATAGGTAACTCCAAATTTGATTGGTGTAAGCGGACATTCGAAGGACATCGGATGGTCATTGAAGCAACTTGTAGGAAGTATCCTAACATTGAAGGGACTATGTCATTTTCGTGGCGGCAATCGAGGTCAAGATCCTCAGGTTCGGGCGACGCCGTGGGTCTCGCAGTCTTTGTCGAAGGACTATGATGCGATTTCGTTTGGAAAGCAGTGCTGAATACCTCGTTCGAGGACATGACCATTGTGATTCCGCAAAAGGCAACGAGGAAAATTACCTAAAGGGGGTGCATGTGTGAAAAAGTGTGTTGATTTCGAATATATTTATCTTGAAAATTAGTGGGCTATGTTCATTATTATCTTGCTACGCCTAGTTACTAGCAATTGTTAAGTGCGGAAAGTAAATTGCGGAAAGTAAAGATGCGGAAGGTGATAATAAAAGCTATTACAAGGCTTTAGGGCGGATATAATTTAAAATCACGGAAAAATAAAGACCTAATTTTAAACTATTCCATATAGTTACATTATTGATAAAATAAAAACAATAAAGCAACGTCCGAATTGGAAGAACCAGTGAAACGAACGAGAAATGGGAGAATATGATGGCTCCAGAGATAAGAAAATGTTAGAAAAAAATGCAAATTTTAAATTGGAAAAATAAGCATACTGGAAATAAATATAAACATAATAAATTTTAGGATTTTTTGATACAATTTAATAATTTAAAATGATTTACAATGATTTAAATGCAAATTACAAATAAAAATAAATATGCATGCAAAAATATATTTTTTAATTTATTAAATTAAATAAATATTTTATGAGAATGATGTAAAAGAAAAATTAATTTTGTTGATTTTTTTAGTAAATAAATATGAAAAGAAATATATGAAAAATATTAAAATGAAAAAATATGAAAAATATGAAGAAATTGCAAACTTGTAAAAAGAAATGGTCCCGGCATGGATTGAACGAGGGGACTCCTCGAACCTTGAAATAGCGCCTTGACCGGCGAGGCTGGCATATTCTCTTTGTTTGGAAAGCAGGTGATGGAATATACCTTGTGTCTCTAAGCTACCTCACTTTCATAGACTTCGTCTTCAACCTTTCAAATATTTGGTTTCCAGCGTCGGCCATTGCTCGGTAGCTATGTCCCAAGCTACAATCAAAATCACATGTATAATATAAGAAGTTCTAAAAGCATGGTTCCAGTTTCAGGGATCGTTAGAACACGATAGTATAGGTCCTATTGTCCAATTTTAAAACAAAAGCCTAAATCATTGACCCTAGCTATGGTGTAACACGATTGAGCCATGGAAATTCAATTGACACTTGACTTACAAACACATCACTAAGCACAAAAACAACAATCGAGTTAATAATGCATGAATGAAGGAATTCGAATTTTGAAATTTCAAGAACAAACAAAGCATTTTACATTTAGATGGATTTGAGCAATGTAAAAGTGCAGTTGATTACGGAGATGTCAAAGATATGTTAGACACCTCAAAATTGATTGAAAAGCGGTGAAGTGATCTCAATTACTTGCTTACCACGGTTTTGAGCTTTAGAATAAGTTCTTGAGCAAAATTTCTACCCTAATTCGTGTGGTATACATCATTTATACTGGAAGGATTTGGCATTGTTTTGGTAAGAATCAATCAACATTCAATGAAAATCAATTTTGATTTTTGTACAAAATCAAATTTTCAAAATTTGATTAATTCTCAATCAATCTTGCCAAATTGATCAATTTTGAAAATTACTGGCATTTGTAAAGTTACTTGAGTCTCAAGGAAAAATAAAATCAATCTTTGCAATTAATTTTAGTTTTGTACTTTATTTTAAATTTAATTTGCATTTAAATGAATAAATTACAAATTAAATAGAAAAATAAATCAAAAATTCGTGGCATTGAGCTTGGACATTTCTAATTGTATGAGAATAAGTTTGGATGGAGAAAAAACAAGCCCATTTGCAAAAAAATTGATTTTAAGTATCTCTCTTTGTGCATTCTTTCAAAATTGCCCAACTTAATAGTGTATCTTGCTCAATTTCCATTTTTGAGTGTTATTGGACTTTTGAAAAGCTCTAAAGTCCTCTAACCAACCTTTTGGTCTCATCTCAATTGGAGTTCCATACTCAATATATCTTCAACACAAAAATTGACTTTTGTTGACTTTGAAAATGACCTGTAATGTTTGAGCTATACCTCTCAAATGAAGCTTTTTGGACATTCTTGTGAGACATGAAGTTGTAGAAATTGAATTTCCTTCAAAACAAGAGGTGGTGGAAAATTTTTGAGAAAGTATGAGAAAGTTATGATCAGTCAAAGTTCAGTTGACTTTTCACCTAG